>JAVQJD010038195.1:0-32322 GCA_036023655.1 Nannoperca australis | reverse complement strand
ACACACACACACACACACACACACACACACACACACACACACACACACACACACACACACACACACACAAAATAAGTCAACAAACTGCTTCTTCAGTATTCAATAACAAATGCTAACTTCCCCTGTAGGCTCATAAAAAGGTTATGGACTGGCCACTACGAGGTGTAATATTGTGAGTGGGGGCAGGGAGATCCATTTGTCTCCTCTAAAAAGGTCCGTCAAAAAAAACCTAATGGACAACATCGCGCACTTCCTCCTGGGTGGTCTTCATGGTGCCCAGTATGTTCAGGGTGATCCAAATAAAATCCTGTGGTTACCAGAATCGCCATGTTTTTGTCATAGGAGATGTGCAGCCAGCTATACAATGTGTTCATGTGCTTTACAATACTACCAGGGGTCTCAAAGGCAGGGTTAAGCTAGTGTTCACCGAATGAATAGTTTAGCCTTCTGTCAAACATTTTGTGCTCAAGTCACTTAGTACTAAACACAACTTGCTTTATGTTGTTTTTAAAGCACAAATAGCAAATTCCTGCTTCTCAAATGTGAATACTTGCTGGTCTTACATTGAAAAAATTTATCAAAAAAATCTAAATGTACAATAAAAAGACTTGAAATGGTGATTTACAAGTCGACAATACTAATTATCTGCAGAATGTCCAACCGTCAGGCCAGTAAGTTAAGTGTTTATAAAGCTTTCTGAATGCACTTGGCTTAAGAACCCATAACATTTTCATCAACATAAGCCACTTATAAGAAAAGGCAGCATAGGCTGGCTAACCCATAATATTCCTTTCTACTCCGGCCAAACCAAGCCAACCGTTATGGAGAAGCGTTTATAAATGGTCTAAATGCAGCTCTAACCAAACCCATACTTAAGTAATGGGTGAGTCTGACAGTGAACACCCACTCTAAGGTCAAGGTCTTGTGGGAAACAGACCAGGCTGTCCTCCTCTGCTGATCCTGTAGTTACATTAGTGCCCAGATAAGTAGCACCGTTAGTGTAATATGATCAGTGGCAAGGAATCATCACTATTCATGACCTGAATCAAGTTACCAAGCGGACGATAAATGGCCATTACGAGGAGCAGCCACTTAGGACATTTGCAGACAGTCACACAAATATGATGGAGATAATGCAGCCTTTATCTCAGTTTGCATGACATCTAACCTAACAGTTTTGCTACACTGGATTTCAACAATCTGTCAGATGTGCTTTGAAAATGCTCAGAGTGATTCGAGGCTGAGGAGAGATGTCATTCACATAATACACACTGCTGCTGCAGCAGACTTGCGCTGGTCCAGCAGAGATATCAGAAGCAAGCCTCTGTACTTCAGCAGCCCATACTAATGCTTGCAGGAGGCAGGTCTCTGGGGATGACCTGTAGTTCATGCTGACTGCAGAGTCTTTGGAATCCCCCCATCCAGGGTGGGAAATCAGCACCAGCCAAATGCTGGTAAAATATGAAAAAGTGCTGGGTAGATTTCTGACACAAAATAATGATTTACTATTGAGTGGCTGGCGAATTTGAACATTTATCTGTCTGTGGCTGGTAGATCCTAACATTTTAAAAAGTTAATTTCCCACCCTGCACCCATCCCAAGAGATCCTTCTGATGAAGATGATGATCTTTAGTCCGGCCTGCATGAAATAGATGAGTAAATGAAAATTAAAAGCTTTGCAACCTCACTGGAGCAGATTAGGCGAGCAATCAAACAAGAGCTTTCTTCAAAAACGGACACAATGGCACTTCTGAACCTATGCTATTTTTAGACTGGTGCATATACCCAGAATGCAGCTTTTTATGGAATAATAATCCATTTTCATATTGGTCACATTTGCATTCACACAACCAACCCCCCCACCCAATACCAACACCAGCATCAGCCCCCTCTGCAGCAGCTCTCTGCAGCTGCGGTGCTGATTAGAGCAAACTTCAAAGGCTTCTCGGCTACGCTGGAGCTCTGGCTGGTCAGTGAGCGCTGCTCGCCTGGGTGTCACTGCCTGGAAACAAGCCGGAGAGAGCAGGAAGGGGAGCGCTGAGTGGAAGGGGGCAGGTAGAAGTGTGTTAAATAAACCATTCTGGTTACCTTTCAGCTAGCTAGTTTTAACTGTTCATAATTACACCTTTCATGTGTAGTTTGTGATGTGAAAACAGTTAGTGTAGCGGCGTGCCGTACTCGTAGCCCTTCACAATAAACCCACTGGCAGCCACTCATTGAAGCGTAATCAGCCTGTAATCACACAGCCGGTGAGAAGTCCTCTCTGCCAGTCAGATGGAAGCCTGCTGCTCCCAGCCCCTCCGTCTCCTCATGCCTCAGGCAAGTCTCAACACTCTGCCGACGGCTCGGCCAGGAGAGGAGGAGAGCAACAAAGACAACACACCAGTGCACCTCATCTGAACTGTAGTACAAGTCTACACACCTTTAACATTTCTATATCACACGGGTGGAGTGTAAAATGCAGACAGGGTTAATAATGCAGGAACATCAGACGGTGCTGTAAGAGGGCATTAAAGCAATAAGCTTTCTTCACAAAGAACGTGTCGGGTGGCATTTTAGACTGTATGAGTGTCGGAATGTGTTTAACACATTTCAAGCTCCTAAAATCTGATTATTTCAACGCATTTCAATTTTATTAAAAACCCAGTATTTACAGTTACTGCAGGCTATACTGTGTATGACAACGGTGCCCAAGATTTGCAGGATGGTTGCAGGTTATTGGAGATGTGAAGTTCAATGAACCTGTGAGCATAAATACATACAGACAGTCTGTTGTCCAAGAGCTCTGAGTGTCAGGCCAGGCCGTGGTCATCTGACCCCTCTGGTGCTCACACAAGACTGTTGTCGAAGAAAACACACTAGAAAAGGTCTTAGCCTCTTCTTTAAGATCCGATCATTTGAGTGTAATGCATTAGCCCGGGACTTTTAATGAAGTTTTAATGAACCTGAAACTACAGAGGCAGTTGGGGCCCTTTTGATGCAACAAGAGATGTGGAAAAGCAAGACAAGCACAGAGGTCTCTGGAATTATAATCAAAGGGATTTGAGGGCTGAGCCAGTGTAGCGTTAAAGCATGAGAAGGGGTGAGGTGGTGGGTATCTTGGTCAAAGCCAAAGCAGAAGAAATGAAGCAGGCGATTTGGACAAGGAAGGGTCAGAGAGGGACACCGTCACCATCAACAGCCAGAGACAGTAATGAGGAGAGAAGATCTGTTCTTATTGGCCGTGCACCTTTGAAGGAAGATGACAGACAGTCGTGGGGGGAGGGAGGGAGGGAGGGAGGGAGGGGGAGAAGACAGACAGAGGCAGCCAGACATTCATAAATGAAGAACAAGCAGATAAAAAAAGAGAAAAGGGAACTGAGGTAATCATGAAATGAAGTCAAATACCTAGGAAAATATGCAAATGAAGGCAGCTAGCCACCATAAATTCACATACGTACACACAGCACATGTAATGGACAATTAGGGAGATGCAACAGTTTAATCACCGTGGAAACAGCAGAAGCGCTCTGCTATGTGGTGAGTGCAGGGCCAAGTAATGTAGTTAATACTCAGGGGCTGGCAGAGAGGGAGATATGCGTGCGAGCGATGAAGGCATAAAAACACAAATCACCACAGTGCCATTCTGACAACTTAGTCTTTACCACTGTGATCAAGCTTGTTTCCAGCCAACATTAATAGTAAAATGCTTCTCTAAACACAAGCTACGATTGATTCAAGTTGAGAACAGACGAAGAATTAAATAGATGAAAATGACCACTCTTTCTTCATCCCAGTCAGTTACACATCTCTCTACCAACAGCCAATTCCAAGTTGACAAAGCTGAGCAGGTGACGTGACGTTGGTGTGACTGCGTCAGACCTACTGCGACTTTACACCGTTTTTATCGCATCAAACAGTAGGAGTTCATGTTCTAGCAGTATGCGGGAAAATCCTTTTACATCCTTGTTATCGTCATCATTCTGCAAGTGACCAGATTATGTCAGTAAAGCTGTGAAACACAGCAAACAGTGTTGAAACACTAGGTTACCGCAGTTATATATTCAACAGAGTCTGTCGTGAAACATTATTTGGGTAATGGGGCTAGCAGCAATGTGGCCCAGCTTGGTTTAACATGCAAACTAATAAAAAGGCTGTGACTGACTGACTGTTTTTGGCCTGGCTGGACACACTCTTTCATACCTTCTCTCGAACATGATGGGAAATGAATACAGCTCCACTGGGACCTTCTGTTAAAATACATCTGCTGCCAAACAAGGAAACAAGCACCGACACCTGGCAAATAACAGGGTCTCATTTGTGGCTTTGGGTGGAGATGTGCTTCACCCTGGGATTTTGGGACAAGGCGTGTACTTTGGCTGCCTTTCATGTGGTCCTCTCAAATGATCAGTGTTAAACTATGGACAGATGTAACAGTATCTGTTCTTCTCCAGGGATGCTTTGTACGTCTATGTGCAAGTCGTGGGAGGGAACCACCTGATGTCAAAAACAATCATGTTTGGGGGCAAACAGCAGACCAACAAACCCTGAAAGTCTTTTAGATTTTAATTAAACAGCTGGACACTGTAGATGATCGAAAACATGCAAACAGTGCATTTGTCAGGGACTATTTTCAGCCGTGGACTGATACACATTTTATGAGCTAGTGTTTCCAGCAGCAGGACTGTAATTGGAAAAGACTGCAAATAAACTACAATACCCATGATCATTGCAATGATGGAACATGACGGTGTGGCTGACTCTGTTTCTCTTTTGTTTTTTTATAGTTTTTGGACAACAATGTAAGTCTATAGCACAGAGAAACAAGATACTAAACAACCTTTGAAAACAAAGGGACAGTCAAAAAAGATCAATAGTTCCCAATTAGTATGATAAAGCCTATCTGCAACCAATCACCAAAGCAAAATTTGCTCGTGCATCTTCAGCCATTCAAGGCTTCAGCTGACCTAGACCTGTGCAGAGACGACCTCGTCTTGTCTCACAACGACAAGAAGTGTTCGAAAAAGACCTATTCCAGCAGTATTAGATTCCAATCAGGACACTTTGGGCTAATTTAGAAACTGCCGACTCGGGAACGACAAGGAAAGATGCCTGGAGGGATACACAGAGACACAGCACAAAGCTTGTCGGGAGAGAGCCTTAAACAACCTCTAACTATGTCACAAAAAAGTTAAGTCCTACATCTACATTGCAGACTCTCTTCTCTGTGGCTGATTCTCATGTAAAGTTACGCACTGTACGTCTGTTACCTACGAGCTCTGTTCAGGTTGCTGATTTAAGTGCAGGTCAGAGATGAGCACCATTGTTACCACTTCTTAAAAAGAGACACAGCCATTACAGGAAAAAGGCTGAGATAGAGCATTGTTAAGAAGAGAAAGACGGATTGTTCGTCAAAGGGTGTTACTGAACACGGGGCGATTGTCACCGTCTGACCCAGCCTGCCTGGTACAAAGAGTGTTACAGTACTATTGTTCCCCCTCTTTACTTCTGTGGAAAGGATGCAGGAAATGTTTTACACATCATCAGAAACCCAGGTCAAGGTCTCTCTGTGACGTAAACAACTACACTAACAGCATCAGATACAAATAATGGCAACAGAGACATAAACTACAAGCCAGTTCACTAAAAGAGCAATCGATACAAATTAAGTAAGACAAAGAGTCAATGGGATCCTTTAAGCCCCGTTTTCTTTGTCCTTGGGCTCCAGGGTGCTTCTCTGGTGTCCTCTTCTGCACCAGCAAGCTTATGATATTCTTAAATATCTGTGTTGGCAGCAATACTAAGGAAGTGTTGCACGGCTGCATAGTAGCTGTCAGAATGTAATTTGATGACCATCCAGAACAATCCCAGTTGGGTGAAGGAAAGGATTTGCAGAGGATAAGAGTCTTATAGTCATGGTTTAAGTCATAACACTGAGACACACGTGTCTTTCAGTGTTGGCTAAATCCACTCAAAGATGGAAAGTGAGGAGCGGGAGAGAGAGAAAATGTGTGGTCATGCCAGTCAGGGATTACAGCTGATGACCAGCTGAGGCCGGAATGTACTCTCAACAAGAAGCAAAGTTATGAAACAGATCCTTAAAATACCCTGTGCACAGCCACGCTAAACAGGAGGAGCTAGTTTCTATGATGACTAAAAGTATTTCATTCTGAGTCATGTAATATTATCTTGTAAGGTGTAAAACCCAACCTGATTATGACCTCCTGATCAGAGCTGATATTGACTTCATTCAGGTGTTAGAAATACCCCGTCCAACTCGGGTCCAGGGTCAGGTCTCGGTTACTAAGAACCGAGAGGACCAATGAGGACCTCTACCAAACCACTACAATAAAACCAGCATAAAATGGAAAAAAAACCATTCCTTTGCTTGGTCACATATCGCCCCAAGGGCTGATGAATATCCTTCTTGTTCAACCAGCCAGTGATTGACACCCAGGACCACAGATCTGCACACTGTGTCCCTGGGATTTTGGAGTGCATGTCAGCTCTTCTGCTAATCTCTTCTCTGACTGCAGCCTCTGGCAGAGACATGTTTCAACTTTTAATTTCCGCATCAGCGACGGACACAGGTGGAGGGGAGAAAGACAGGCCTGAGTTTAGGGTAATGGGGCGTCATGTGAGGTTAGCTTCATAAGCTTTCACCATCACAACAGGCATTTTCTCCAAACCACAGCTCTGGGAACAAGTCTTACCTGAATAACATGCTCAGCAGAGTGGAGGGAGGGGAAAGACAACAACCAGAGTTTCATTCGTGTGTCTAATGACCAAACACCCAAAAGACATTCATGAACCTCCACAGCTTGAATGACGAGTTGGAGCAAAGGGAGGCTATTTCTACTGTAGGTGCCCAATGATGTCTTGCTCACACTTTAGGAGCTGCAGAGCAATGCTGTTGTCATGCCTGCAGTAGTATCTAGTATTATTAACTCCCTTGCTCAGAACAGATTAAAGGGAAGGAGTTTTAATTGCAGAGGACACTGAATGAACAACAACATAACTGCCACCAGGCCGAGATAGCTGTTGTCTAAATATACTTAATTGGGATTATTAAGCTATAAAAGTCTGACGGTGGCATTTATTTAGGCAGAGATCCCCTACTGACAATGAAGCTAAAGAACTGTGAACTAACACACTGACCATATGTCTGCACATATGGCTGAAGGAGATTACATCAATTATTTCTTACTGGGATGGTGAACTGGTTAGCCACTATGCTTCTTGTCTAGACTTCTCTTCTGGTTTTACAAAATGGCATAATCTTTTTTAAAAGAGACAAAGAGGGCCAACTAAAAGATGTTCTGTCTATTTCCTTGGATAAGGAAAAAAATCCTTCTTAGTTGGGACAAAAATGCGCTGTTTTTAATTATAAGATGTCTTTTGGGGCTAATTTTACAGTTTACGCAGAAAGGGAACATTGTGTTTACTTGGATACAACAAAATAATTTTTACAATACATTTTTCTAATCACAGGCAACTGCATGTAGTGAATAACAAAGCAAAACAGACCAGCTTTCGCTTCACAAATTCATCATGCTGCAATTTACCGCTCAACTTAGCCTAGCCAGTTACCTGTGTAATGACAACAGTTCTGATCTTGCATTCCATTTTTCCTGCTATGTCAGCTCAAACAAAAGGAAGTCAAACATCCAAAGATTAATAATTGTCCTCTTGGAGAAACAGTGACAAAGCACGATTGTACAGTCCTGTCCACAAACGCATCCGCGTGTGACTCCACACACACACACACACACACACACACACAGTAGCAGCTTACAGATACAGACGATCTAACAGGGCTGTAAATCAGTGAGGACTTTACAACTCCATAAAGGAATCCTGCAGAAAGCAATCTCCATTACAGCCGGGCAGCCCCCCCTTGGATGACTTTGTGCAGGGGACACAACACTGAGTGACCAGGGCAGGTCCAGAGGGGCTGGCCAGCGCAGACCACATAGTGTGTACTGTAGAAAGAAACAAAAAGGTAATTACGACCTAGTGTGGCTGTCATTACTCATTATGCCACAGATGTATTATTTAACACCAACCCCAACTCCTGTCGTGCAGTGACGCTATTTAAATGATGTACACATTGCAAATGAGTCAAGAGCTACACCAACTACCACTTCCGCCGACAACAACATTGACTCATACATCTAGGTGTTAAATGCAATGCTGTCCAAATGGTTTAAGCTCATACGTCATTAGCCATCTGCATGGGTCGACTGACATCCTGGAATGTAGCTGCTTCAATATTGACAAGCAGAAGACAGCTCCTTGACCGAGAACGTGGGAGGGAACGATGTCTCTTCAATGCAGACAGACAGATTTTCTGCCACCCACACTTTTCAGACTGGCAGAGAAAAAAAAGAACAGGGCCTAAAAAGAGGGTTGATATGATTACATACAATTTTCCTCCCATCAAAATGGGGAACTATTTGGATTGTTTAATGAAAAACACTTTGTCAGCTCTGCATACTGCCAAAACGGAGCTGTTCAAGAGCATACAGGAAATTACATAACTGACACATTCTTGCCCGTGCAGAGGCACAAGACTGCAAAAGCCAGGCAAACAGGGCAAATATCAACCTACTTTTAATGTTGACATGCAGCGATCGTGTTATGATCTCACACCGACATGTGTTTGAAAGGGAAGGCAGTGCTGATAGATGAAAAGAAGTGAACAGGCTGCTTTGACAAGGCAAAGCCTACACACAGGAAGGAGAGACGATCTTACTGGATACGTGGCAAAAGTTTACCTCAAATTACGACCTGCCTAAATAGGAATACTGTATTTTTGAGCTTTGTCATTTATTCACGAGTCTGCAGTTCATTGGTGGCTAGTAAAACACAGTTAAGCCGATAATTATATCATCAGATCGAGAAGAAAATTGAGAAAGGTGAACAGTTACTTGATCACAGACAAAACAGGGACATCCAATGAATAAGTAACCATGGGTGAAGAAAATAATGTGGATGGATATAAAATGATTGACAGGACCAGCTTCTCCTTGCTTGACTGCCTGTTTGCGGCAGCGGCAGCAGAGAGAGAGAGAGGGAGAGAGGGAGAGAGGATGTGAATGTGGAGTCATGGCAAAGCTCACCATCAGCCTGAGCTTCCAGCATTTGGGATTGATTGGTCGTTAGCCCACTGCCTGGTCAGATGTGTGTGAGGGACTGTGCTGATTGTGCATCACTCCCCACAGAGAGGGGGGGACCAAAACAAAGCATCGACTGAACTGTCTGGCACGTGTGACCTCTCGCTGCTCTATTGTCTATGCACTATAAAAAATGGGGGGGGGGGGGGGCGGGTGAAGCAGGGGACATTCCCCCTTTGTGTAAGCACACATAAAAGGATCTATGGGCAGCACAGCCTGCATGTGACAGCCAACACAGTCAGTGTGACCATGCTCAGCTGCCTGAGTGATGGTTGGACACACTGGAGGGTGCAAAGCAGCAGCATCACATTGAAAACCCCAAGTGAAATCTAAGATGCCTTTCATGATAATTAAACCCTAATTCGAGCTGGGCATTAGGAAGAACTAGACTGCCCTAACCACTCCTTATACACAGCCTCAAATGTTTCTGTTTCACACAGTGTATCCTAGCAACGCACTGTTGCTAGGATAGCCTTGCCAGCCTTGCCAGGAAGACGAGCGCTCATATTTTCTGCCTGTTCACTCCCGTGATTCCCCCGCGTCTCTCCGCAGTCGCTTATCAGTCCACCTCGCGGCTCCCCGCGGAGCCTCCGGTCCACGTGACGTGGCAGACGACAACAACGGGAATTCACAGGGCTCTCAAAGTTTTTGTCGAGCCGTGCGTCCGCTCTCGGTTCGGCTGAATAAAAACCGAGTAACTGTGACCGGACGCGGTTGTGGAGCGGAACTCGCTGCTCTCTCTGCGCGCAGTAGCGGAGCCTCAACAGGAGTCCGTCTGCTGTCACTTTGAGCGTCAAGTTGAAACGCATAACAAAAACGTCGCCGACTTTAAATTCTCGCTTTAACGTTAATCGGTTCGTTGTTTTGTTTTTTAACAAGTTGCCGTGTCTATGAAACGTTGCCCGCATTGACGGCTGTCTTGTCCCCAGCAGCTGTAGCTGACGTCCGCGGACGAGTTGAAAAGTGAAGCTAAGCACACGCCGGCTGTGAATGTTAGCTCCTTGTCGAGGCTAGCTCAGTTTAGCCAAGTTAGCCGTGGTTTAGCCAAATTAGCAGCAGCTGACGCCCTCACGGCAACGTATTGAACAAGTGAATACTTACTTTTATGTCTACTCGAACCCCACGACTGTTTGGCAATACTGGGGCTCCGTATAATTGCCCTTCCGGCGGATTTCAAAGCGTCCATATCGTAATCCAAAAGTGGGGCAAAGAGCCCGACAAGCGTCTGTCCGTCTTTGTCGAAACACTTCGCTTGGTTTAGAACAGTCCTCTCCCGTCTAAACTTTTTTTCGGCTGGTGTTTTCTCCCCTCCGCACGGTTAGATTTCGATCGATGGTAGGTTATCGTGCTCGCCCCCCTGGGCGGCGTCATGTATGTAAATGAACCGGATAATGTGCGTGACGCCGGTCTGTGGAATCACGCGAGTGAGAGGTTGTTGCTTCCTCCTGGGCGGGCGGTGCTGCTGTTGTTTCTGTGACTGCGCGGTGAAGATCATTTACTCCCAGTGTCTTTTATGTCAAATAATTTGGTATTCACATCACGGGCTGCGCTGGTTATACCTCTCATGTTTAATTCAGCCACATGGCTTCTTCTAGATTGAGCGTCAAAATGAATCGTCGATTCTGTGGAAATGTCAGTAATGTCATAATCTGAAATAATTGGGAAGGTGGAACTAGTATGCTACTTTAATTCAGTTTACACACCTTTTCAGGTTGATGTAACATTAAAAAAGCAGTTAAATCTATATTATGCATCATAGTAAGAACGAACTTTTGACCATGGCTGTTAATATTTCCGATGTTTTCCTTGTGACCTTATTAAGTGTCATCCTCCAATGACTCCACAATCCTATTTATTGTCTCCAAAATGTCCTTTCAATGCCTGTTTTTTTGTTACATATTCCCAATGATCTACTGAATGTAACCCATCCTTCAAGTGAACAGCTGCAGGGGATTATTTCCTGGAAAAGCCACAGAGTCCATCCTAGACATTTGGAGGAGAGGGGTCTCCTAATGAGAGAAATATGAAGCATGAGACTTTGTCTACAAAGATGAGTCCACAGTGCTGAACAGGATACCCTGCTGGCCAGCCAAGAGCAACTCATGTCATACTGACCTCTCTTGTGCTCTCTCGTTATGATAATACATTTAAAAAACATGTTTAATGGCCAAAACACAAACTATTCAGACTATTCAAATTTCTGAGATAAAATGACATTTTGACCTAAGACTTTTTAGATGATGCTAGGAAACAGTATAGAGAGATAAGCCAACCAACTTAGCAAGCACTTCATAGGAACAAATCATATTTTTTCTATTTAAGCTTGGGTCAAACTTTAAAATCTTTTGAGTACCAACCAAAATATGTCCATAGCAACTAGTAACATCTTAGTACTATTTAGTATTTATTTGATAATGTCCTGATTTATATTGAATTTTCCTGCTGTTATATTATAATGCTGCTAATTGTTTTAGACAACATTGTTCTTGTGTTGAGATGATATTAAGCATTTTATGTGAAACTCATCCTTCAAAGTAGAAATATGTTGTGGGCCAACACATTTGTATTGGGTCCATTATTAAAACATTTTAAATCATAAGCCCAATTTCTGTATCCAGTTTCCCTGAGCTCACCACATGCCAAATGGACAAGTCAGAAGAATGGCTTTCAAAAAATCTTGCAGTACCAGATTTAATAGGAGATGACAAGCTCAGATGCAAGAGTGCAACAGGCTAATATGTCCCCATGGACATATAAGGCCTCGCCACCACTATCTTCACTGAAGCCCAGTTAGCAGTGACATAGCAGCACTGGATTTATTCTGTACAACAACAAAAAATTCTAAGGGAGAATCATCACTACATCAGTGTAGCACTGTAAGCTCAATTATCCCTCTGTACTCAGGCAGATATTCCTTTTAAATCAGTTTCTTTGTTGCCAGATACAATTGCGCTTCGCTGAAAAGGCTTGAGACAAAAGAGTGCACTCTCTGCTAGTAAATCTGCTAGTTATTGAAGCATGCAAGACATACCTTGTCTTATACAGCAGCAGCAGCAGCAGCAGGGTTACACTAGGTGTGTTTGGGAAAAAAAATAAAATCAATGAGTTTCAAGAGGCATCCAACTGCACACGTGAGCAGGATGCCCAACATTCAACAGAGATGATTCTTCAGCCTGAAGGCAAGTGTGAAAGGCAAAATACACGATTTATTCACACGAGGACAAATACAAGTACGCAACCTCATAGCTTCAGCCCCAGGAGTACATCCATTAACCCACACTGTCAATACACACTCTTTAGTGATCATCTGAGAAAACCAATTCTTTACAATGTCCCATGCTTTCTGGAGGGACAGGAACAGAGGCAGTGGGGTGGAAAGTGTATTTCCACCAGGAAAATTGCTCATGGACTTTATGTTAATTGAGTTGGCCAAAAGAAACCGGAACGCTATCCTTGGAATTTCTCATTTATGGATTCTTCTCTTCACATAGCTGGATTTACTGTAGATTTGATGGCCTAATGGCATTGCGAGGACAGATGTGCCAAATGCAGACCTATTCTAATCTGTTAATTCCACATGCTTGACTCTGCCAAACAGCGTGGTGCCAATCTGGAACAAGGAGCGCAATCCAATACTGAGAATTGAGTATAAAACACATTTATGGCTAACCTAGGCACCAGTTAATGCAGAGAAAATTAGAAAAACATTTTTTTTTAACCCACATTTGTCTCGCTGCACAGGTTCATCAGTTGTGTTTGGGGAAGCCTGGCATATAAGAGAGTGCTGAGCAGAGGGCTTCTTTCATGCATTGAATTTCAGTGTCCTTGGCAAAGGGGTTCTTTATCTCCCTCCCAAAATGTTCCAAGTGAATTAGATGAAGGAATTATCACTCGAATCAAAAGTGTGTGGCAGCCCATAATTTGCTCGCTTTTATGGTTCCATCTCTGACTGAAATCTCAAGCCCTGAGGTCAACAGAGCACAGAAACCCCATGATGGTGATTACTTCTCAATTTGAAATGTAGACAAAGAGGGGAGTGTAGAAAGCTGGCCTTAAATACTCTGTTTTAAAATCAAGGATTAGCCTTCCCCTCTGGCATTATTAAAGCAGTACACACTCCCAACTTCATTTACCAACCAACCCCTATCCTGCTAGATAGGGTTGTGGGAGCACCAGTAGTAACCATGGTTTGACTAGCTGTGATTAGAGGTTAGAATGAACAAATTATTCTAAGTCCTTTTGTCAGAGCTAAATGGGATTTTCTGGTCTTGAAATAAAATAATTAGTGTTTCTTGATTATGTGTTTTGAGTCTGTGTGGACAATGATTCTCTTTTTTTAACCTACATTATATAGATGGACACTGCCTCCTAGTGGAAATAAGATGATAGTGCATCTACTCTTGAATACCATAATATATAAAGTTTTATGAACTGTTGAGCTTTTTTCCTTTTGTGTCAAATTTCAGCTCATATCAAAATACAACCCATATTTGATATATTGTTTTACTTCAACTATATACATGTATGAAAATCTTTCATTAGAGCCAATACAAAAGGAACTATAAATGCCATTTTCCATTCCTTCAAAGATGAAATTAACTGATGGGCTGACAGTGTTTGGGATGTTATTCATGAAGTATAATTTTGGGGGACTCCTGTATTTTAGTATTGAACTTCCATAAAGTTTAGGGACTTACAAGAGATAGATTTATGGAAGAAAGGTGAAAATTGAAGATGAGATATGACTTTTAGTCTCAAAACACTGGATCCTATAGTTCCCATAATGCAATCTTTCATTAGATCCCCCTGGCTTCTGAATTCTCTAGCTGGACTAACCCAGATGAGAAGAGTGTGGACATAAACTTAACTTGATGTTCAACTTTAACAAAACAAACTCGCAGTCAAAGCTGTCAAGCTGTTTGGAAATAGCTAGACCTGTGGTTAGAGTAACAAGCAGAGAAAAGTCCATTTGCAAGAAAAAAAAAAGTTTATTCCTTGTAAACCTCACAGAGCGAGAGCACAGCCAAGGTCAGACCTGGGGAGAAACAGAGCAGTGACTGTGGGCATAGGAAACAGAAAACAAACAAAAACACTTCTCTAAACTTTCAAAAATCAGTTGATCAAACAACTGACTAAACTGGAATTTTAACATTCCCCCCCAGGAGCCAATGACAGCAATCTGAGCAAAAAAAAAAAGCATCTCCATTTACAATAGCTGAAAACCACACCGCACAACAATGACCATTTCAGATGATGGTGAAACCACATCAGACTTGAGCGGCTTCCTCCCTGCAGGGAAATAACAATAATACCAGAAACAGGAGTAAGGAGAACTGATTTAAAAATAGCCACTTGTCCAACAGTTGCAAATACTGTAACATTCACAAAAACAAACTCAACTTTCTAGTCCCTTACTTTTAACTACAGTCTACTACAAACAGGTGACCACTTGACCGCTTTCTCTACCTGCTTAACAGAAACTTCCATTAAGTGATATTCAACTGGATATTGGACAAAACATGGCAGCCAACGTATTTGCAGTACATTCTTGAACACATTACTAGAGAAACAAGCATTCCAGTCTTGGCACACGAACCCAGTGGAGGATTTGTTAAATAAAATGATTTCACCGCTTTATCAAAGTTGGCATTTCCACAGCTTTGTTTACATTGCACGGTCCAGCGTTACAGTTTTCCCTTTCAAACTGAATGTGTTTGCTACAGTGCAACTTTCAATTGGAAACCAAAAAAGAAACAGAGGGATTTGGGGGTTCAACAGCAGCAGAGATGAGCATCTGCGGAGTGGAGGAGTGACGAGCCGCAGACCTGTGCACAGTAGACTCTGTGGTGGCTAACATCATGTCAGCTTATGTTGACAACGATGAAGAGTCTTGGATTTGGTGCTGACTAATGTGTCTGTTAAATGTGACTTACATAAAAGGGACAAAGCTGCCCTCGAGTGGAAATGATGAATCCACTTCCCTACCGGTTGGGAAATCTTTAGGGAATCCAAAGACCAAATCAGCGTCCAACGGCAACTTTGTCCCACTTCACCCGGCTAGGTCAAATCCAGCTTAGCCAGATGCTTCGCCACTAATTCACAAGGATTGTTTCATTATCCTCAACTCAAGGCACTGTGATCATGACAACTGTTAAAAGACTATGCTGAGAGGCCGGTACAAAAGTATACACAGACTTCTCTTACTGGACTCTTTCTTCAACTGAAAAACTGCTGGGGAAACCAAAGTGCCGTTTTCACTCATGCTAAACATAGCATAAGGTCTCACAAGATCTTTTCAAACTCGTTGCGATCAACGCTTCCAGTCTGTTGAAATCAACAATTGGATCTTAAAGAGTGAACAAATAGAACTACTCAATACACATTAAAAACTTTGTACCACCAAACCCCCAAAGCAGCCAAGAGAGAGGGTTGATGAATACATTTAACAAACAGGGGCGAGAGAGTCCATGCTGACTTTGCACTACATTCCTCTGGTTGTACAGATGTTGCCATACTACTATGGGGACAGTCAAGGAAATTGGGATACAAGTCAGGCTGTATGACTGTATGATAAAAGGAGAATTTTTCCAATTTGTAGGAGGGAAAAGTCAACCTAAAATAAAAAAGCAGCTGTTCCCCAGGACCAAAGAGCAGGTAACTGGTGGCAGGTGGTTGCAGTGGTGTTGGGAAAGGGAGAGCAACACCCTTGAGATGAAGAAACGCACCCGATTCTGTGAGGTTTCACTAGACACTTAGAGGAAAAAAAAAATTAAAAACGGGACGTCCTAGTCAACATGTGATGTCCGTTTTAAGTTGGGTTTTTTTGTCTTTTGTTTTAACTACAACAAATACAGTCACACAATACAACATCCTTCTGACCTGGCGAGGAGGAAAATAAAAACCCAAGAAAAACAACATTCTCAGCCGCAGACATGCCGAGCAAGTTGGAAGGTGGTGGGCCTGCAGAAAAATTTAAATTATGGGAGGATGGAGTGGGGGGTGAAGGGGGGCCGAAGCATTCACTTTTTGAGTGGCTGGTAAACGGAGGCGTTGGGGTCTAAGCCGGAGGGATTGGTGTCCATGAACTTGGAGGAGTAGTGGGGGGCAACGGGAGTCATGCTGCTGGTGTCGGCTGTGTAGGAGATGCTGGGCATGACGGCCATCACTTCGGCTATCTTCTGTTTCAGATCTTTTATTTCTTGGTCCTTCTGCAGGATCTGACCTGAAAGCAGACCATCGACACGTCAGACCAAACAAGAGAACTCAGAGAAACACATGCAATACAGCGTTTGAATAAATATGTTGTTTATGAAAATCAGGCTGACCTTGTGCGATCTCCAGCTGTCTCTTGGCGTCTCCCAGCGCAGAGAAGAGGTCCAGTTTGATCCTGGTCTCTGCACTCAGGCTGTTCTCCAGGTGCTGGGTCTTGTCCTGCATGGCTGACAGCGCTGACATCAGCACCTCTGTGTCTTTTTCATTCTCCTTATATTTATGAAGCTCCTGAGAAAAGGTTAGATACAGTCAGGGTAAAGTCAGGGGGTTACTGTCTGTGACTGGATGCTTCAGCACACACGTGGTGATTGAATGCTCTATATTTGGCTGGCTAAGTAGATATGTGGGCAGAACTATAAGAGGCTGATATTTGCTATTTTGTAACATTTGTAGCTTGCTAGCTGTAAGTGCATGGGATGCAATGGGACAATTTCAACTGCTGGTGTTAACACTGACATTTCTTACCAAAATGATAAAAAAGTCAATGTTTCTGTTTAAAATCAGCCCTGAACATGTAAGACCAATGCTGACAGAGTGTCAACTGGTTGGGACCTGTCTACGTCATGAAATGTATATAAAAAATGTAGACTCTTATCAGTCCCATGTCTAAAATAATGAGGTGTTTTGTGAGACAAAAGTAAATTAGACATGTAGACTGCAGCAGGTTCACATTTCATGAATCGCTAAGCAGAATCAAAAAGCTTCTTAATTTGCTATAAAACCAAAGTTTGAAATCACACCCTGTAACTCCTCTACTGTGCTCGGCAAAATGACAAACATAGCTAATTATCTGTACTTGATGGTGTCAATTCTTATTAATACTTGAATTAATAAAATATCCATACCTGAACTTTCAATTCAAGCTCTCTGATCTGGTCCTCCTTTAGCTTGATGTCCATTGTTAGTTTCTTACACTCTGTTTCTAATTCCGTGATCCGCCGCCGCAGCGTGTCTGTACACTCCCCTCTGCAAAAACAAGTAGTGAATTCATATTGCCAATAACCAAGCGTAACTTGAAAGAAACAAGCGACAATTCAGGAGTAAACTGGTCAGTGACAAGGAAATTCAGACGTCAGATGTGCAACTACCTGGAAGCTGCTGCTAGTGCTACGGCTCTGGCCGCAGTGGCCTCCTCTAACTTCTTTCTTTTCTTTTCATCTGCGAGCTGTTTCTCGGCGGTGGCTCGAGCCTCTTGCTCTGCTTTGAGCCTCTTCTCCAGTTGGCCCACTGCCTGTTTGTCCTTTTGCTTTGCCTGCACAGCATTGTGGAGCCTGCAAGTGCACGGACACACAGATCATAGAACAGCATGAGAACTTGTGATTTGATCTTGTCATTTTGAAATTATTATTTTGAAAGATAATTTGAAACGTTTGCGCCAATCTAAGGGACCTCACTAGCAGACCCTTCCAGATCGAAAATTAACTGATTTTTTGGCAGCAAGTGTTGAAGTGATGTTTTTTTCTGCTGACAGCTGCTCTTTTCCTACAGTGTTTATTTATACTGGTGCATGACAATAAACTCACCATTGCCCCAATTAGAAATGATCCTCAAGCAAAATGATCACTAGTGTGACCTTGCTTTGATGCGGAGAATAGCAGCCCCACTCACTTGTTCTGCAGCAGCTCGTTCTCCTGGCGCAGTTGGCCCAGCTCGGTGCGTATGGAGCGCTCAGCACTGCCCAGCGAGCCAATCTGGCTGCGCAGGTCCTGCTCGACCTGCCGGCTTGCCTGCAGGTCTGCCTTCAACTTCTTAACGTCCTGCTCCAATCTGTCCCGGGTGGGAGAGTGAACAGAGGAGAGACACGTTGACGTGCTGCTTTTATGACAATCAACACAATTTGTTTAAAAGAAATTTAAAGCTTAAAAAGAACATCCTGACATTCCAAGTAATGTTATATCTTCAACACATTATGTAGTTATGGACACATGATTCCAGATATTGCGGCCTAGTGGTCGAGCGAAAGATTATACACAGCTACCTAGGAAAAGCATTCCCTAAATTATTATTGCAGCCACGGCATGTTCATATATACATCTATACAAACTTCAAGACTAGCCTAAGTTTAAAAAGAGTTAAACAAAGTGTAACCAAAAAAACTACATATCAGTCCTAGTGAAACTTTCTGTATAATTTCTGAGTCCTAGAAAACAGGCGAGATATTACAGATATTGGTAAAATATTGGTTGGTTTATTCGCTGTCATCTGAGACAGTCACCAAGAACAATCTGCAACAAACATCCTCAATGCAAAGAGTAAGCCACTTACAAAATAAGGGACAGAAAACACAGGGACACTGCACGTTGGGCCTATTTTCTTTGACATTTTTTAATTATCTGCCACCATCAAGCCCGCACTGAATCTGCTTTTACACCTGAGAAGTGGCTCCCTTAAAAAACAAGATGATCTGTTATTAAAATCATAATTCTACTGCAAACACATCAAAAGTGAAATAACATCTTTCAACACCTTCAGTCCAATTCATTTACACCAGCAACAAATGCTCCTGATGACCATCTGCTTGCAATATGCGGTTTCTGTTACATTATGAAAAGGCCAGGAGTAAGGATGTCCCGAGCTGATCAGAATAGGGGCTGATTCAGGTATTTTTTTGATGGGCCTGTTTGGGCTACATAAAGCACGATCGATCGTTTGCTCCAGGTGCAACAGCTGTCAAAATGTAACCGGGGGACTCTATAAAGACGCTAGAACCACTTAAGTGTTAAGCAAATAAAACAAACAGCAGCCAGCGATAGATAGTGAGATGCCCCAGTGAAGCAGCAAGCTATGCAAGAAAAGCTAAACTAAGAAACGTAACCATGCTTGGAAAGTACTGCTATTACATGAACAGTTTTCAACTTAAGTGTTCTGTTCATGCTGGAGGGGTTGTCCAAATCTTGTTCAAAGCTTTCTGCCACATCAGATCCACACGGATCAGATCTCCCCCGCCCCACAGTTGACCAGAGATATTCTACAAAAGACCACAGGTCTACATGATTACACATTACAGGAAACCATCAAAGGTCAGCTGTGATGCGGCAGGCTGCTTTATCTTAATGCAGAGCCATTCAGCTGTAAAACATTTAGACTACTTCACTAAATTGAATAGAGGTCAGAATTGTATGTGCACAGCTAAATGCAATGCAGCTGTGTTATACAGAGGGAGAAATATTATAATATAAATGAAGAAATAATATAATGAATATTAGGATCAAGGACACACATCAGGACATCCCTAGCCTCAACTCATCAGTGGAAGAACAAGGCTTAAGTTCTTAAGATGGTTAATTTCATAATATACACAGTGTTTGTCTGGATAGTTTGTTAGTATGGTCAATGGTAGAGTCTTGGTGGACAGGTCTGAGCATGTGCTTCTTACCTGACTAGTGCTTCTGGCTTGCTCAGCTGGTTGTTGGGGATACAGTTGTCTGTGGGATCCCTGTGGGAGCCACCTGACGTCCCCTTGCCAACTGCTAACTTGTGCTTCTTCTCATTCTTCCCCGTGGAGGAAGAGGAGGAGGATGGGGCAGAGGAGGGCACGCTGCCGTTGGTAGCACTATGGCTGCGGGGCGAGGAGTTGAGCGCCGCAGCATTGCTGCTTGCATTTTTGTAGTTTTTGGAGGAGGAGGACGATGAGGAGGAGCAGGAGGAATTGTTGTCCTCTTTAAGCAACAGGTTCTCTGTGCTGCCCAGTTCTGTGGTCAGTCTCTTGTTATTCATATGGTTCTCCATATACTCCATCTCCTGGAGTTTAGAGTCCACTGATGATGGCAGGATGCTGTTGCTGTTGTGTTGCTTTTTAGCCTCCCCGCCGCCCCTTCCTTCTTTCCCTTTTTCTCTATATTCTAACTCTGGCAGTGCTGTCGATGTCTTTTTATTGGCTGGCGCGCCATTCTGTGACACCGGAGGTGTGTCCACTTCAGATATTCCTTTAGCTGCAGCTGCTGAATGAATAAAGAGGGAGAGTGAAAGACATACATATGAAATACAACAACTGCCACAAGACTTTATCTTAAAAAGAGTCTCCTAAAGTTGACCTTGTCTCTGTACAGCACTTTGAATTGCATCCGTGTATGAAAGGTGCTATATAAATAAACTTGCCTTGCCTAAAGTTCTCTGTCCTCTCTTGACTAATGTGTAATTCTTCCTTCTGAAACCTGACTTTACATAAGCAGTGTGAGCACAGACAGAGGATTCACATGTTCCGTGTTCTTTAAAAAGGACCAGTGTGTTAGATTTAGGGCATCTATTGGCAGAAATTGAGTTTAATAATGATATGTATGATTTCATTAGTGTATAATCGCCTGAAAATAAGAATTGCTGTGTTTTCGTTACCTTACAACGAGTTCTTTATATCTACAGAGGAAGCGGGTCCTCCTCCACGGAGACCACCATGTTTCTATAGTAGCCCAGAACGGACAAACTGGACTCTGCGTTTTTGCTAAATTTCACAATCACTGTAGGTTCTGCTGAAGCTTGGAAGAGCAGGGTGAGCGGAGGGGTTATCAGTTGGTTGTAATCTATAACCTCAATGCTAGATGCCACTAACTCCTAAACACTGGTCCTTTAAGTGTGGCCAGGGAAAAATCCTTTGCTGGTGCCAATTTCCTATAAACTTCTCGCTGTATGAGAAAATTAGAGCTCCTTTCAAATCTTTGTCTTATCACACTCAATGACCAGAGCCTCTCGTGATCATTATGTGCACAGTATGTTTGTGAAATCTGTGAGGCAGAAGCACCTGCAACCACAGGCTTTGGATAGAGGGGGAATGGCTGCACATGCTACAAATGTACATCAAAGTCATTTTGGCTTGTTTGACTAAATAGCTTCATGACAATTTGTGATTTATATGAGTTCTGTCTCTAGGGTGCACATTTATTGTCACCTCCAGTAAATCACAAGAACAGGACAAAAATCTCTTGGGAACTGTTTCACAACATAAAACAACATCTGAACAAATCTACAGATGATTAAGATTTCAACCAACTTTACACTAACTAAGGAATCATTTAAACACACAGTCATCGGTATTTATCAGGCCTTCATGTACCAAAACAGTTCTATAAAAATAACAATAAAAATAATGATTCAAAACCTCTCATTACTGGAGCAGTGCCACACAGGACTAGAATTACCAAATCACTTCTGTAGCACCAACAGACATTCCTTTCAACAACCCAATCCACAGACGTGCCATCACTGACTCAGACTGCACACTTTGTGTCTACTTGAAGACATTTATAATTTGTGGTTTTTATCTAATTAATCAAACAATGATTGTATTGTTCAGTCCTAGTAGATAGTGTATGTGAGCCTCACATTTCCTGAACCAGGTGCTTCATGTGTGCACGTACTGCGTGTGTGTTTGACTCTTACCTTCTTCTGCTTCTCGCTCTTGCCTCTGAAGCATCTGTTGCTCTGGAGGCAGAGCCTGCTGCAGAAGCTGCATGTAAAACTCATTCTCTTTCTGCACCTCCTTCTGCTTCCGGAGGCGCATCTTATAGCTTACATAGCTTTTGAAGCCAAAGCCCAGCGTGTCCACTGGGTAGCCAATGCTTCAGAGATGGACAAAAAAAGTACACTCATAAGTCTACTCTTGGTGATCAAAATCACAAACTAATGGCTGCTGCAAAAATAGACTTTAACTTTGTAATTCTTCATTTGAGGATGGTAACAGCCCAACATCAGAGCATGACATAGGTTAACACAGCCAAATCCAAATCCAGCTTCAAGGTTTAACGGGCTCCTTAGATTAAAATTGCAGCACTCTGTTAGCCGTACACAGTATACAACCTTTCCCTGTAGGGACGCTCCTTTAAACCTCTTTCCAGATTTTTCAAAAATGTTTATACTACATGCTTATAATGTTTCTTCACAATAAGAACCTTCAGGAGAATCCAAGAGAAACCTCCGACCTGTATTATAAGCTAATGTCTAACATTACCAAAATGTTGTGGCGCAAACAAAACTGCATGGCACAGGAAATGTCGCTGTACTTAGTGCATCTTCCTAAAGATCAGAACTTGCACAAGAAGGCATATTAAAGTCACTGATTTACCATTAAGGAATGAGGCACGTGGCCCACCACATACCCATCACGAGACATTATTGACTTCATGTAGTGTGTAGCAATGAATGAAGTGGTGTGAAATTTTCCCATTAGTTTATATAATGCTGTCTTTCTTTACTTCACATTATTCCTCTGCACCATGCTGGCAATGAACATCAACATGCCTTTTAGTCACCACGCGTCTGTCAAGAACAGCCGTCCACTGCCTCCATTCACAAATAAACGGTGGCTCACCAGTGTGCGGCAAAAGGACGACACAAGTCCACGTGGAAGTTCTTCAGGTCTTTGAATCTGATGGCTGCCTCTATGTACACAAAGAGTATCCACAGAGACACGGTAGGCAGACAGACACCTCTCTCTGAAAAAAACAAAGCAGGACAAACAACAAGTTATAACATGAGTACTGAGAGTACCACCTGAATTGTTCCATTAGCAATGTGTACCAAAAACTGACACAGAATGTTTGGTCATTGGTTACTTATTCTTTTAAGATACTGCTTAAGGCAAAGTTGTAATATGTCCGTTAGAGTCACAACAATGTGTCTGTGCTTATTTCTGTCAGAAAAATACCCACAACTGCTATCAGGTAAATACTTCTGGCTTGGTCCTAGTGCCCAGTAGATTATGTGGCAACCAATTCCACTGTCCCAAACACATCTTTTGGAATATGGACATTAGCAGGGTTATTATGAACTCTTGTTGTCCCCCTGCTGTGAGAGTCCCTCTGGTGCTCTTGTCTAGCACATCCCGCTTGTTGACAAATATGCTTTCTTTTTTTTGTCTGCAGTTTGTGAGTGAATGGTGCAACCATCTAAAACACCACTCCAGTCAGAGTACTGAAATTTGCCGGGTAAAGTTAGATGTCCTCTGCCTCAATTGTAGTCATGAGAGTAAAAACACAGACCTATCCCTCTGCCTCACGGTCAGGTTAGGTCGGCCATCCCTCTTTAAAACCTTGAACTTCTCTGTACTCTGTAGGCCTTTGCTTAGCACACAGGGCGGTCAGTAGAAGACGCTACCCACTGTCTCCTAGGTTGCAAGAGATTCAGACACTTTCACCACCAGGCTGTGGAGTGGTAAGAGATATTAATACTCTGGTGACATCCTAAGGATGAGAATGTCACTGCTGAGTGAAGTTGGAGGGCTCAGAAAGCAGAAACTGGGAACCACTGTGTTTTTCCCCTCCCCCCCAACTGGCACTAGGATTTCAATCTGACACCTAGCCTTTGGTCTTCACAGGGGGATACCGCTAAATCAAACTGACAACTAATCTGCACAGTGCAGCTCACTTACACATACACACCACGCAAATTTCTAAGAATCAAGTCCGCTATTTGTAAATAAGATAACACAATGTGCACAACGCTTTTCAAACCTGCTTGTCTCTAAAGCACCATGTGTCCAAACAACACAAAACTGTGCAAGTTCCAACAATTTTCCCTTGTGTAAAACGTGTTAAAAATGAACTGAGTAAGAGACAGAGGTCGCAACATCTTTTGTTCCTGGTCTACAGTATGAGCCTATGGCAAAACCTCAGTCAGTCAAGTTCAAATTGCTGGCATTTTCCAATTTCTCATATACTGTATTTATACTAATAAATATCAAGACACCCATACATTGAATGGCTTTACCTGTGTGCCAAACATACTGCACCCACACATAGGTACTGGCAGCGAAGAATAGCCATTGTACTGGGATGAAGAGGAGGCAAATGATGTCCGAGGTAAACGCAACACACACGAAGAATACTGAGAAGGCCTGTTGGGGAAAGGAGAGGTGGTTACAATAAACCAGCAACACATGCAAAAAGGAATTGGTTTCCAGACTAACAACTAGCCTTCAGCCACTGGATGCCAGTTAAAAATGGGGGCTGGTTGCCATATCTAATTCTTTTTTAATTGGGTTGATCTGGTCCCAGGTCATTAAACTCCTTATTCCATTGAGGAAAAATGATTATTATAATATTAATATTACATACTTTGTTCTCTCTTTCTGTATCTCTGTGAGACACAGACACACCAACAAACACACACCTACACAATCCATTTCAATAAGAACAAGCTGTCCAGCATCAGTAATGACTGGCAAGTCTGATCATATCTGTAGTTTGTACATTATGTCAGATTGGACTCATGATCCTAAGAGACGCAAGCAAGGTGAAAACAAATGGTCATTTTTGAGTCTAGTAGAATTCAGGTGAATTGATGCAAACTCACTGAAAGCTTGGATTTGTTTGGGATGGCTCTACGCCATCTAAAGACATTTCTGCTGCTTTTGATTGTTTGGCTGCCTCAGAACCAACGAGACTCAACGCTATCTTGCAAACTAAGTAAATCACTGCTTATGTTTACAAGCACACAAGAAACCGGATTATTGGGATAAATCAGGCATGGTGAGAAATGTGTGGACATTTCTTAAATGTTTTACTGATACATAATGCTAAAGCATGAAGTTGCTTATATTTAGGTTGAAGCATCTGGACTGACGCTGCAGTGATGAGACAGGTTCTGTAGTGTGAGAGACACGTATTGTTTGCATGTGTCAGTATTTTACAAATACACATCAACATTCCAATTGAGGCAAATTACTTTCAGTATTAATACTTTCTAATTTGGGTTCCAGGTTCAGTCTGATTTTGGACAAACCCTGTTAGAAGCCCACGAAAACATTAGTCCATGGCTAACAAGTCATATGTAACAGAAATCAAGTTGCTGCAGAAAGGCAACAATAGCCTGGTTACTGCATGTCACATGTAAATGTGGTGATTGTGAGAGCGGCGTTGTGGTGCCGAAGACCTAATCAAAACTCAACATGCCAACTGGAAAAGCAGAACAGGGTGATAATCTAACTAGTGCAACATCTAAAAGTTGAGTGCTGAACAGCGAAAAACAAAAGCTGAAAAGACAGCTATATCCAAAACCTTGCTCTTTCTCCCTCTTTATGAAAGCAGAATAAATATCAGGACACAACCACTCACCAGCCCCTGGTATCTAAAGGAGTCGTACACACTCCGGATGAAGAGCCAGAACGGCCAGAGGTACTCAAACCTAAACTCCAGTACAAAGTCTGCCAGTAGCACCAGTGCCCACACCACCAGGAACTTCAGGTACAGGAAGGTACTAAATAAATGAGAAGAGAAGGTTTTAAAACACAAATACACTACAACATTCATTCAAAGTGACACAGTGGGGGTGTTCTTTGATCTCAAAGCATAAAGGTTTTGTGATGTGGGGGCACCTGTTCAATAATTCAAGAACTGCCCTACATATCTAGGTCTAGATGCCACGTGTGTAACTATTGGCCTTTAACGTGTGGTTTGTCAGATACATAAGGAGTCGCATAGAAGTAGAACCTGTCAGGTGTGGCAGGGGAGCAACATTCAGTTGTACAAACTGAGTAAAAAGCATAACAAACTCTTCAGAAGTCAGCCTGACTGAAGTCTTATCAACTCATGTGTACAGTTAATGTTTACAAACGGTGCACTATCACTAGATGCGTAAGGTGTATATAGAAGTTGGCTATGAGCAGACAAAGCTGCTGTGGTGCTAGATAAAGTTAGCTATAAGAGAAGCGGCTAATTTGACGGGGCTAGTTTATGACAACAGACTTGGGCAAAAGGTAGAAAGTCAGAGTTGTTTAATAAGTATACAAACCCCCACTACAACTTATTTCAAACAGTAACATTGCAGTGAAAGGGACCTTGTATCATAATTCAATACAGACTGGTTCGGGGCCTAGAGCTACAGCTAGCTTAACAGCTAACGTTACCTACTAATGCACAACGAAAACATACCGCTAGCATACACTACGCTATCACTAGCAGCTAGCTAGGTTAATAAGCTAGCTAGCGGTGGCAGTTCATTGAAATCAGTGGGAGCGTTAGGAAATTTCACGTTCTGTAGCTATCAAGCAGCAAGCATCTCCACTCAGTCCCCCCTATTAGTGTCGTGAGGAAGACCCCTTCGTCAGGATCCATATAAGTTACCTGCCGTATATACCCTCAGTGATTCGGTTCCGTTTTAACGGCCGTCGGAGTTTGCTGCAGTCCGCATTGCGCCGCTTCATCCTCCTCCCCTTGGCTTTGGCCTTCGAGTAACCACTGTAATCTTATCCAGTTTTCTTGTGTATACGGACAAAGATAATAAATGAAGTGCCTGCGGTAAATATGTCGCTGTTGTTATTTTTCCCACTGGAAACAAAGAAATAAATAAAGGACTCTATTCAGGAACCTCCTCTTTTTCTGTTAGCGCAGACTCTGTGTCTTACGTCCAGTTGTCAGACGGCTGGTATATCCAATCAATCTATCCGCCGGAGCCTCTCTCTTTGACGGATATAGAAATGAGCCATTTATGCTGCACTGGTGCCGGTCGCTCAGTTCTCCTCCACCAAAGGCAACAGCGGAGAGAGAGGAGGCGAGGGCCGCGGCGTGTGACAGTTCTCGCCGTTAAACCAATCAGATGTTTGTGGACGAATTGGGCATTAGTGAGTGACCAATGGACTGATCACGGGGCGGATTTAGGAGCTTAGTTTTTTCCCCTTTGGTTTATTGTGAGCAGAACATATGCTGTCTTTGGGACAAAATTCTCTTTGTGCCAGATACAAAACATCCATTCAAACACACAGGGTTATTTATATCAGGGCCTTTTTATGTAGTTCATTATTGCCCCGAGGCATTGTGTAAGCATAAAATGTGTGCTTGGCGTATGCCCGCGCGTGCGTGGGTTTGGCTAATAAGTGTGGGTGGCAGTTATCGTTGCTTGTGATGAACGTTATCCATGGATTTTTTGTTTACCTTTGTTTTTATCACCATAATAAAGTGGCATGATAAAAAATAAAAGAAGAGAGGTATTTTTAAAGATATGTCCAAAACTGCAGTGACCTTAACGGTTTTCGAAGAAAAAATATAAAACTAATACATAAATATTTGCGGTGTGGCCTGTAAATATATTCTATGACATACATTGTAGGGTATTTATCAGCCTAATAATTTTAACAGTCTATAGATGTCCAAGTATGGTAACATTATAGGCTAATAATGTGGCGTGTTGTCCATTCTCTCTTCTTGGAAACAAGCCATAAGGACTTTACTAAAGACTATCACTTAAATAGACCATTCAACATGTATGCATGAATATTTTTCCTGACCTAAATCCTAAATAAACTGTTATAAGGGGTGGAACTGTTGCTGAGTGGCTGAAACTAATAAAGTGCTTTTCCTTAAGCATCAAAGTCAAACTGGAATCTCACTCATGACCAGTCAAGACAGACGTTTTTAGAGCTGATAAAAACGAAAATGTGTGCTTGAGGTTGCGCCCTACTCAAAGCGTCAGTTGGAAGAGAAGTGCGCAGAGGACATCTCCAATGGCTCCTCAGTACGCACCGAGTCTGCGCTCCCGTCTGGCGCCTCTGCTGCTTTTTCTGCAGATTGGGTTCATTGTCATATATGCCTTTTACACTGAGATTGACAGCAATGTAAACGTACCTGAGATTACCTTCAGAAACTTTTACCCAGGTAAGTAGTGAGTTTGGAAGTTTGGTGTGATACAATGGGGGTTGAAGAAATGTTTCATTTGAATAAGTCATTAATGACTAATATATTTTAAGCTATTTCATTTAGGTTCTTTAAAAAGCTAAATAAGGTTAGCTGAATGCAGGAGTATGGGGAGGGGCTGCAGTTAAACTGTTGGACGTTGATAAGCTTAATATGCATTGATAACGGTTGCTGGTTCTTTAGGAGCAGAAGACCTCGGCTGTCTTCTGAAAATTGGGCAATCTGCTGAAATAGAGCAAAAAGTGACTGTACAGTGGTGCAGGTATGTGCGTTTTTAAAGCCCACAACTTCATTTCTCTTGCAGAGTTCCAGGATGTGAATGCGATGGTGATTCTAGGTTTCGGCTTCTTATGCACTTTTCTAGTGCGGTGCGGTTTCAGTGGCTGTGGGTTCAACCTTCTTGTGGCTGCCGTGGCAACCCAGTGGGCTATCATAATCAACGGAATTGAGTCCTGGTATCACAAAGGAAAGATCAGGATAGATTTGAAAAGGTAGGTCATCAGTTCCAGGCAGTCATTTTGCCACATTTGAAATTTGATGACACACCTGTGATCTCTAATTGATCTCTATTGAATCCATCCGTGGCAAAAGAAAATGCCACATAAAGGAACAGAGGTGTATTAAACAGCATCAATATTTTGAAACTATTACAAACAAAATATACACATTTTGCATTTAATTCAGTAGTCATGTTTCAAAACAGCTTAGTAGTTGCTGAGATGTGCGCAGCCTCTGCCCTCATCTCAACTGGAACCGTGCTGGGGAAGACCAACCCTGTTCACCTCATCCTCATCGCCCTGCTGGAGGTGTCAGGGTTTGTCCTGAACGAATGGCTCCTCCAGACTCTGCTGAAGGTAAGTAACTTTGAATCTTGCTATGTTTCACCCTCACATCAGTTCTTCTGTCTTTGTTGGTAATTTGCTCATAATTATGTTTTCTAAATCTAGATCCGGCCTCTGAACTACATCATGCTGCTTCATGTCTTTGGGGCCTTCTTCGGACTCATGCTGACCTGGATGCTGTATCGGAAGGGATCCGAGCAGCCGTTTGAAAAAGAGAAATTTGATCGCAAATCAGGATTATTCTCCATGTTGGGTAAGTATGTTTTTCTGATGTTTCTGCTAGATAGGGTTTGCAGCAACTAGATATAAGAATCTGAAGGGAAACCCTCTGTTCTTCAGGGACTGTGTTTCTCTGGATGTTTTGGCCCAGTTTTAATTCAGTCCTTGTGGATGACCGTACTCCTGGGAGGAAGCTGGGGGCCGTGTGCAGCACCTACCTGGCCCTGGCTGTCAGTGCTGTAACAGCAGCCGCTGTGTCTGTGCTCTCCAGTCCCAGGGGAAAACTCAACCCGGTATGATCGGACACTTGATATGTTCACACAGCATTAAGCTCTTTCATGAACAGAGTCACCATTGGTTGGAGTAAAAAGACTCATATCTGGTACCAAAATAACTGAATCTATCAGTACACTTAATAGCAGTGATATCTGATTTATAATGGGGTGTATATCGTCACTCCTCTGTCAGATCCATATGCAGTCATGCATCCTTGCTGGTGGAGTGGCTGTTGGGGTTTCCATGTCAGCGGTTCATCAGCCATGGGAAGCCATGACAATCGGATTCACTGCTGCACTTGTATCAACCATTGGATTCCGATATCTCAAGGTTTTGATCACCACATGGACACATACCCCGTTGATTAAATGATCTATACAGCACACCTCCTCATAACCGGTTATTTTCCAGATCCACATGCTGCAAGCGTTTCACTGCCATGACACCTGTGCTGTCCTGAGCACATATGGACTCCCTGGTCTACTGGGATGGCTAGCACATCTCCTCCTACAGATTAAAGACTGCGATGATCACACAACGTAAGAATGCCGCAGTCACATGACACACATTCACCCACAAAAGTGTGACACCCTTGGTAATTAGTCCATTGTTTCACAGGGCAATCCGGTTTGCTGTATTTCACATTAGTACGCTTCTTATCACCATCACTCTAAGTCTGTCCATGGGAATCATTACAGGTGAGTCTTCCATTATCAGTAGCCTGGCTCAATCTCACAATACGACAGGTCCATTTTGAATTATTCTATAGCAACGGAATGCCATCAACTGGGAATTTTGACACAAATAGTTTACTTTTCAGTATTTTAGTGAAATACAGGGGTTGCCTCTTTTTACAGCCTGCAACAATATACAGGTTGATAACCACAGGTTTATATCAATACCGTATATTTTCTATTTGTAAGCTTTCCTAATGACATGATAACGTGTGATTGTTTAAAGGGTTCCTACTCAAGTGGGACTTCTGGAGACCACCACAAGACAAGAAATGTTTTGATGATCAGGCTTTCTGGGAGGTAGGCAATCAAGTCTTCTTACAATCTTCTTACAAGCAAACAGAATATCTAGCTGAAGTTAATTCTGTAAATGAAATAAAAAGATACAAAACAGTATTGCACTTAGCATTATTTCATTTTGTTGTGCTATACCATAGAAAAGTAAATTCACACAACATGTGACAAAATATTTTCATGTTTTGCAGTTTCCCCATCAGGCAGTGCGCAAGTAAGAATACAGAGAGAAGTAAACCAAGTCTGATCCTGGAAGTACAAACTATTTTTGGTGTTCATTCATGTCAATGTATATAATTTCATACAGTTATCCTTACGTTTGTGCAAAGTAGTTTTTGTTTTTGTGCGTGCAAGACTGGGATATAGAAAAAGAAAAGAAAAATACCAGGTTGAACCGGCGGAAGCATGAATGTAAGACTAATTTACTGTTCGGTATGTTTCTGTTTAATGTTGCCATGGTTGTCAGAAACTGACCTCATGGTTTGGATGTTACACAAGCAAATGGATAAGTGTTGCAGTCAAATACAAATCTCCAGTACACACACACACACACACACACACACAGAGAGTTGTGAAACTGTTGTGGAGGTCAGCAGTGTGAGCTTATTAACCTTCAACAATAAATCTGGATGACCACAACGTTTCAGAGCTGACATTGTGTTTTTATACAAACAACCCCATATGGTTACATTCAGTAAATGTGTACAGTATTATGAAATATTGCCTCTGATATTTTGAACCATAATTGATGTTACTTCCACTTGAGAGACAGTTCAAACTAAACAATGTCATTGAAGTAAGTATACCCAAAAGAAAATGTGGACAGTTGAGGGAAGTGAAGCTCCCAAAATACAGCTTCTTTTTATACACAAGTTGTAAACCATTATAACAACATGGCTATGCAGTCTGTGTGCAAATAGATACACATTGAAAGATGTGTCACACTGGAAAACATTTCAACGTTCAAGGAGTCTATGAACATTTGTGCTTAGTTATGATTTAGCCATTATACAGCAAACAATATAAATTAAACATGTTAAATTGAAAGCTAAAAAAAGTATGTGTATATATATCTCAACAACAAAGCATATTGTGTCATACAATATAGAAAGCAAAGTTAAACAGTGGGCATAAAGACACGGAGTGCGTTACTGCCACAGATCCTCTGTACGTCCAAACTTGAAGACCAAACCCCTAATCAGAAGACAGGAAGACAGTGTCAGGAAAACATTTCCACCAAATACCAGCACTGAAGTGTAGATAGATAGAAAGATTTGATAGACGCCACTGACGCCGTTAGCTTACCCAAAGAAAATGAATGCATTTTGGAAGAAAATGGCAATACCAGGGTACACAACAGGCTTTTCTGCAAAACAAGAGATTCACAGGCCGCATTTATGATTTGACAAAGTACCACGTTTGGTAAATGAGGAGCTGTTCCTGTCTTGCTCACTTTATGCAGCATATGAAGTTACGTCATCATTCCGACTTTTCTTTACAACTTTCAAAACACACTTTTGAGTTGCTCAATGCTGTAGAATTCCTTTCAGTGTCACACCCCCAAAACTGATCCCTGAACAGTCAAGTGTGCAAAGCAGGCAAACAGGACTTACGAGGCACAACGAAGCCTCCAAACAGAATCCACATCGAGGCAATGAGGGAGCCAAAAGCCAGCATGAAGCCAAGGAAGAGCCACACTCGAGCGCCTGCAGACAGAGATAAGAAAGGGTGGGTCACACACACACACACACAGGGTTTTTGCAGCGTTACCCAAGTGACCTGGTTAGGTGAAGAGATGCATGTGCTTTTTTTGCAATTTAACCTAAAACCACAATAAAAGTTTTGAAAAGAAAAAAACAAACATCATTGGTAGAATTTTGAACCATGCTTTCCGGGTCTCAAATGCATGTTC
>JAVQJD010038189.1:0-46758 GCA_036023655.1 Nannoperca australis | reverse complement strand
GAGTGTATTTCTTTAAAGTTAAGACTAGTTTAAAGTCATCTTCATTAAAAAGTACAGTGCTTTTCCTTCAAAAATAAGGACATTTCAATGTGACCCCAAACTTTTGAACGGTAGTGTATGTTGGGAGGTGACATTGCACAGGATCAAAAGACAGTGTAACAAAGTGACTACATGTAGCAATACAAACATTTTGTGGCATGATTATCTTGATCAGAAGCATCAACATCTGATATTGTTTTCAGTCCAGTCTGTGTTTAAATTTGAACTGAATTGAAATTTATCCTCAAAACCTGGCATTAGAAACTTCTCCTCAATGGAAGCAGACTTTCATGTTCCTTTCCTCTTCTTGATGGTATAGTAGAAATGTAAACTCCATTGCTTCAAATGTATATAGTTACATTTTTAATAGTGTAAAATGAGCTTTTTTAGGAAAGTTAACACAGGAACATTATTGAAACATTGAAGCAGAACTACCAATAGGTTGGGTTGTATACTTGTGACTATGCGGGTAGATATAGATCAGTATGTGTAGATGTGTTAAACCTGTACATGTGGAAGGGTATACATAGATATATACTTCTGGAAGTGAAGGTGGAGAGTTAGAGCCCACAAGAACTGCTGCTTTGTATATGCATGTGCATATATATACAAAAAGGATTTGAAACCACTGTGATAATGCTTTTTCCAAATAAAAAATAAAAATAAAAACTTCAGCATAGTGCGTGTTGCTCTGGCTTGTGCACTGCCTGAGAGAGCACAGCCGCTCTCTCCGTTGAGCATCTGGACGTGTCAGAATCTTACACCTTGGCCATGGTCAATACGTCTGCCCTGATTTAGGTTTGTCCCTGTTTGACCTGTTCCAGGAGCTGTCACAGGCTAAATTAACTCACTTTGAGTCTTAATAAGATAAGAGTACAAGTGTATTTTTAACGAGCCTAGACCCAGGCGTTCAGACGTGTACTTACTGTGGATCCCCACATGACAAACAGTAGTGTGTGTTATGAGCCCGCGCCCTCTGGATCAGAGTCAACATTCCCTTGGGTTGGGTGCCTCATGTAAGAGCTGTTGCATGTTTTAAAGAGGCTGGCTCCCAGGTTGTCAGAGGCTCGCTTTGTTTGGTTTGGGTCCCCACATAACATGAGTATTATGTTTTAATGAGTCTGGGCTCCAGGGAGAGAGACACAATTTATTCTGTTTGGCCAGTCAACTGATATAAAACATGCTTTTGAAATAAAAGTACTGGCAGGGACTGCAAGCTAAAAACAACAGATTTAGAATTTCAAAGCAACACTCATGGCAACAACAACCACTATAGTCACTAGCTGAAGATGGAGAGAGAGACACGGAGAGGGACAGATGAATAATGGATAGCGCGCAGGGAGGTAGGGGTAATGAAGACAGACTATGTTATAAGGGATTTAAAATCACGCGTGATTTTAGAGATTAATATGAGTACTCCTGGCAGGGACGACGTCATTGGTTGACACAAAAAAATGGAGGGAGAAACGGAAGGAAGAATGGATAGACCTAAGACAAAGATCATATAAAAGTCTTGAAGTTAAGAAGAGGTAATGGTGTCGGGGCTCTGTGGCACATCAAAAATCACTGGTTACGAGGCAGAACCTAAAAGAAGACGGGAGAGAGGGGAAGATAATGAGGAAACTTGTGTACGGAAAAATTGGATCTGAATTGTTAGAAAGTCAGACACTTAAAAAATGCACACATCAACAAACACTCCCTTTTCAGATCTCGATTGTATCTACTGTTATGCACTACTGAAGTCTAATGATTGTCTCTAGCCTTCTTGAATGCCAAATTCAATTTGTTGAAAACTTTGAAATCAAGAACAATTTTACTTGAAAATGTATAGTTTAAGGATGACTCCCCTACTGGTATATGTGTAGTTGGACAAAACATAACTATTTAACCCACACGAACATTTTGAATACAGGCAAAGCTCAGACTTCAGTTTAATTTCAGTTTTATTAATATAGCGCCATATCATAAATTATTTCAAATGACCTCTGGGCACTTTTTTCCTATAGAGCGGGTCTAGACCGACTGTTTATTTTTATTCAACAATTCCCACTATATGAGCAAGCACTAGGCAATGGTGGCAGGGGAGAGAGAGCAGTACAGTTCTACATAGACCGTGATAGCTGTGGTAATGGTATTAACATTTAAAAAAATAAAACTAATAGTATACTAATAATAACAGTAATAGCAGCAGTGACTGATTAGCAGGAACACGGGGGAGCAGGTGCACCCGGAGATCCAGACTCTACAGCTCCAGAGGCAGAAACACCTGCACACAGACATAGAGAGGAGAGAAAGCACACTACAGGAAGGTGAGTTAGTAACAAGCATTGATAGGATAGAACAGAGGGAGAGGAGGAGAGGAGCTCAGTGCATCATGGGAAGTCTCCTGCAGTCCAGGCCAATAATACTTAGGGGGGACTCAGGGTTCACCTGAGTCAGCGCTACTATAAGCTTTATCAAAGAGGTAAGTCTTAAGCCTACTCTTGAATGTGAAAAGGTTGCCTCCCGTACACAAACTGAAAGCTGGTTCCCCAGAAGACGAGCTTCATAGCTGAAGGCTCTGGCTCCCATTTTACTTTTGGACGGACTTCTGTCCATCTAGAGTAATGCTCATTTTTGATGTAAGTCAGGTTGATCTTTGACGTTGAAGTGCTCAGCAGAGGTACCTGGAGGCAGTGAAACAGACAGTACTCAGATTTATATTTCTGGTTTTATTCCACGGTGGCATATTATCAGTGCAGAATCTCTAAATCTCTACCATGGATACTCCACAAAATGAAACTCATTGTTCTCCTGGACCTTTTTATTACGAAGTTTGGCACATCATTTTTGCTATTCATGAAGTTTTCCACCATAAAAAGTTCTGTATATTGATTGTTATATATAATTTAACCACTGAATAAATATACAACCTGCTACTCAAGGTAAACAACTTCAATAGTCACCATCTTTATATTCATTATTTTGAGTATGACCAAAATAAATGGCTCGTTTCTAGTGGGTATGGTCTCATTTATAGTTAATAATTCTCATCCTCTTTTATTAAAACAATAATTCAAAGATAAACCGTGTCTACAATGAAGTGAGTCTATTAAGCCACTTATAAATTAAGGTGCTGCAGAATGAGGGCCATGGCTATAGCTGTGATTTTGTTGTTGTTGTTGTTGTTCATGCACACATGATCAAAAACGTAGGTGACATGACGTACCGGTACATAAAATATACATTATACAATATTCATTCAGAGCAGAAGAACGAGACAAATGAAAACACAGATGCAAAGACAAGGAAATGGATCAGGGATGACAACTGCATTGTTCTTGCAGACGTGCACAGTTGCACTTCTGGAGGGATCGGGTTGTGGTTTTGATTAGAGGAAGACATGAGGACGTGTAGACGGTAAAATAGCAAGGCAAAGCTAGTGAGAGGGATGTCTGTGATGCATGATACATTACTGCAGTTGTAGTTCAAGGCTTCGGCATAATGATCAAAGTGCTGTTGTCCTTGTTAGAAAATAGAGACTTGTGCACAAGGACATGTCTACACATTCACATTGCTGCAGAGGCACAAATATCCAGACACACACACACACACACACACACACACTTATCCATCACATCATCCATATCCAGTTTCCTATTATCCCTCACAGGCTAATTCATTAGTTTCACTGATAAAAATGTAGCTCATTAATGTAGCGCTCTTTGTAGTGTGTGGGTATTTGTGAGATTGGGGGAGAGAGACGGTGGGGGGGGGTTATAAGCAAAATTGGACAGATTGATAATTAATTTTGGAGCGTACGTATGCATGCATATAATGGTGTGCACATTTGTGTATGACCACATGTGTAATGTCGTCCATTTCAAGTGGATATTCTCCTTTGGCATCTTTTTAAAGAAGGCAGAGAGGGGGGTTGTGATGGAGCAGAAAGGACAGATGAAAGGGTGTTTTTTTTATAAGTAGGGAAATGTTATTTACAGTATGTGCTTTCATTAAGAGGAGGAATTGTGTACAGACTCTGTGTAAATGGAATAAACACAATTATTTACACAAAGAAAACTGCCAGTCGAGGGGTGAGACAGGGGAAGAGGCAGAGTTCAAGCTGAAGAGGATGTTGGAGTTAGACACAAGAAGGGCAAGTTGGAGGTGGAATCGAGGCAAATGGCTGACAGATGGCTAAAACTCACCAAAAGGTGGTGGGTGAGAGAAATAGTCAGTTAAAGAGTTAAATGAGAGTATTAAGAGGGATCAAGCCATAACTAAGGAGACAGGAGTGTAGAGGAAATGACAAAGAGAAGTTTAAACTTGGTAGAAGGGTGAAGGAGAGACTGGGGAACATGAATACATAAAGTGAAATATGTGCTTAAACAGCAAGATTCCCTGTGCTTTTGTCACTATTGAATTATATATCCATCCCATGGCTGATCAAGAAAATTTTAATATTCTGTGCAGATATTTAAATGATAAAATTTTTGTGTTGATCTTTGTAACCAAAATTTTTTTTTCAATATATGCAGATGATTCATAAACGCACACAATAATGATGTTGTTCCCTCCCTCCACCGTCATGCTTCGTTATCGTTGTGCCTGCTCCTATACTCATCATAGCACACAAGTAGCACAGTGTTTGGAAGGAGTTGCGCAGGTTAGTTTCTCTCTGATAAACACATGTAGGCTGAATGGAGCTTGATCTTGTCTTTTTTTTCCAGCTGTCACCATCTGCCTGCCTGCCTCACTACCAAGTTCCTTTAGTTTCCATGACATACTATGTAGAGAAACAAGTGCAGGTATAAAAGATAGAAACATAGATCTTTAGAGGCTTAGACTTTGGCAGAAAACCCCAGATAATTCCCAGTTGAGGCAGACTAAAATCAGTTTCCTGCCTGTGAACTTTGCTCTCTGCTTTTCCCAGTTGCTCCATCCCAGTGGGTGCACTGATTTAATGAAGGGGATGGCAAGCAGTTAAGCAGCTTGTACAAACATTTCCCTCCAAAATCAGATGAATTTGCACAAAACTGCACTAATCCTGCCCGTGCCTTACCCCTTCTCCCTTACAGCTGCTTTCTTTCTTAGGTATCTTCTTTCTTTTCTCATCTTTAAGCTTTTCTTAATTGACCTTTGCTTGTCATACCTCAGTTTCTACTCTTTGTTTAAGGTTTCCTCTCCTACTTATAATATGCATTTTCCCCTTTACTTGCTCCTCTCTTCCTCAGCTCCCATTTTGCTCCCCCCTTTTTAGTCTTTTTCTCTCACCCCAGTTTTGCTTCTTTAGCTCCCACTATTTGTGTTTGACTAGGCTACATTGCACTCCGCACTCTTCTTTGTCAATTCCCCTTACACTTCTCTTTTCCTCCCTAAACTTTGCTCAGTTTCTATGTCTGTCTGTCGTGTAGTATTTAATGCTTTTAGGACCTGCAAGTCTTTGCCAGTTCAGCTTGGCTTGACAATAAAACATTTGAACTGTGTATGTGTGGGGAGAGAGCGGAAAGGTGTGTGTGTGGGGGGGGTGATGGTGACAGATACAGGTTAACACTTGAGGAGAGAATGAAAAGGCCTCATTTGGGAAGTGAGGTATTTGGAAAGCAAAAGATGGAGTGAATTATAAATATGATAGTAAAAAAGGGAAATCAAGACTGGGATGCACAAAGGAGATCAAAATCAAAGTTGGGGAGTAGAGCCAGCAGTAGACTACAATCCAAATTGAAATGGACTTTTTTCCCCCACATTGTACTGCTTCAGTTTAATTCATAACACTGTGGTACTTGCAGTAAATGCTAGATATATTTGCAGTTGACCTTCATAAGTAGCTATACTTAAAATCATATGTATTGGCCTGATTTATAACGGCTGGACCTATCTATGCAGTGACTCATCAAAACTCAACAAAAGCAGTAAGCACCACGTCAGTACCCTTACTTGGCACCTGTTATGTGGGCTAGACAAGAGAAGTAGCACTGATGATCAAGATTAGCATGTACAAAAACCTGCAATTGTCATGTTTGGGCTGGAGTCATGGCCCACATTTAACAGACAGAATGAAGCCAGCAAAATACATTTCTCTATTTTTATTATTTTGACTGTTTATTGCTTTTACAATGTGATTGATTGTTCTTTGATCATGACGGTGTAGAGTTTTTATGAAAGTGGTGACGTATTTTTGAATGTTCTCAAACCAGCTGGCACACATTCACCTCATCTATATTCCTCATCTGGGACTAATGCCTCCCTTCTTTCTTCTTGTTCGGTTTTGGGAGCAATATACGGTCTTCTTTTCTATTTTCTGTCTGTGTAAATGAATATTCTTCCTCTCGTAACATTAAGTGCAGCCAGAGCTTGTGTTGTCATTTGATTGGATTTCATTGTCAGGGTTATTTGCTTCTCAATTTCATCCACCATGAGTCACAAACTAAAGTTTCTGTTGTGGAGGACACAACTTCTGCTCGTAGAGAGTATACTGGCATTTACGCTCTACTGCCTTTTAAGAACATTCAAAATTAGATTTCCAACTGGGCCCCTAACAACATACATGTAACAGTTGGGACATCTATCCAGTGATATTCAGGGAAATGTTGAATGTTGACGCTGTTATACATTGTTGCTGCTCATGCACAGTAATAGCAGCACTGCACTAGCAATTAAAAACCCAAATTGTATCCAGATTAACTCATAATCTTATGATGCAGGTGAAACCAGTTGTGGGTTTTCAGATATTGAGGCGAAAAAAAAAATGTTCTGAATTGCACAAGGACAAATTCAAAACACATTTCGACATGCTAAATAGCAACAGAGCTAATTTGGTCAAAGGAGGACAATTGTGAATTGGGGTCACAGAGGTCAAGTAATCAAGTATTCATCGAGGATTGTGTTTTTGTTTCCCCGTTTAAAACACTGATTCCACCCCAAGTGTTGTGTTCTTAATTGTGGCACGTGTGCTTTAAATATAGATGCATAACATTTTAATAATACTAATTATGATTGTGGAATTCATAATAAGCAAAATGGCAAATGGGCAGAACATAAAGAAGGAAGGAAGGGGAGGCTGGTAGGAGTGAGAATAAAGATGGTGCAATGAAGGAAGGGGAGAACGGCTGGGAGGGAAGGAGCGGTGGAGGTGTAGTGACCTACTTAGCAAGGAACCGATGCTGTGTTCTGTATATACTGTACAGACAGAAGGAGGAGAGTGTGATGGCTCTAAGTGGAGGGTGTGTGTGCAAAGAGCCAGGGAGAGAAGAATTATGGGCAGCAGGCCATGTTGGATTGGTCGGTTGCTTTGAGAGGGACCCTACTGTGTTTCCATGTGCACACCTATGCCAAGCAAAATCCACACACAGCACTCAGACTGCACGTTTGGTTTTTGTTTATTTCATTTCCCCCTTCCCATTTGGGAGCTGTCTTCATCTACATTCCATGCCACCCCTCTGCCTGCTTCTCTACTTCCTCAGTCCACCTCCCCTGTCACCTCTTCCCTCCCTTTTGTAATTGTATCACATCCCTATTACTTCTGCCTGCTTGGGCAAATGACAACATGAGTGTAGTCCCGCAGGCCAAAACTGGCAGGTGTACCTTCCACTGACCACATGTCACCTCCGCTCTGTGAGTGCGAATGTTTCTGTAACTGTGTGTGTAAGTGTAAGAGAATAAGACAGGGACATAGAGAGGTAGAGGGTGAGCTTGGATGAAGTTGCTCTACCATTTTGTCCCATAAAAGTTCATGATTAAATTATTAATGGGCTGTGCATTCACATGGTTCAGAATGCATCAGTATCATGCAGCAGCCTCCACTTCACTTCACCGTCGATTGCATCCTTGATAGTGAACAGTGTCCCCTTTTTATCTGAACATTTATCATGACCTCTGGGTCTAGCTACTGCAGGAATATTTTATTTTAAATTGTAAAAACCACAAGATAATGTTTTTTTTTTTTTCACTTCCCGAAAAACGTTTTAAAATCCAGCCTTCTGCTGGACTCTGTGTGCTGGCAGTGAATCATTTTAAAGTAGTTACGTCTGAGATTGATTTGCAGTCAAGCACACTGTAATCAAGGAGAAACTGACAAGCAGCCTGTGTCTCCAGCTGTTGCTAGTTTTGATTGGGTGAAATCCACTGTCAGCAACATTTATCAAACAATTGTTTGCACTCAAAGTATTTTTAAATGTAAATGCACAATTCTGTTAATAAGGAACTACACATTGTGCAGTCCTTAAATTTTTTTTTTTTGCCAGTTTGGTGTTGATTGAAAGGTTGGAGCTGCAAAATCATTTTCAGTCTGCAAAAATGTTTTTATTAATTAAATGATAAAATAGAATTAACTTTTTAATGGTGTTATGAAAGTTGTTGGGGTCAAACCATTAAGCAATGTGAGTTACAATTAAGGAGACATGGCTTAACATTTATTCTCTCTATTGACCTTCTGCACTGCACTTTTGCTGTGCTAGAAACCAACAAGTACATAATGTTTATCTTTTTAAAAATGTTTTATTATAAAGCTTGGTATAATTTACTGCTTATCAAAATCAGCTTACAGTGACTTGGACATTTTCATATTGTAATTCACAAAACCTGAATAATACTTTTCCCCAGTTTGTTGTTCATAGCCTGTGTCAATTTTCAACGGTATATCCTACACATTAATTTATACACAAGGGTTATTTATAGATTATATGGTTTATATGAAGAGCAGATGAGACCCTTAAATATGTTGTGATCATTCCTAATGTAGCACACTCATTATATAAATATCCTCAATGCTTCAGACATGAATATTGATCATAGAGGCTTGGGTCGTGTAGGCTTTTAATTAGGCCCAGGATCACTGCAGCTCTATTCATCAAAAGAGAATGTAAATATTTTACATTACATTGTATACTACGTTATTTAAATAAGACATTTAGCATATTGTGTTATCTGTGATCCATTTGTTGTAATTTACAAGACATGGAAGCACCAGGTAGTTTAAAGAGCTGAGGAAATGTAAATATAAAAAAGTTGGTGGAATTAATGAGGGAAGCACTTTTGGGGTTAGGTGAGGAATAGGTGTAGCCCCGAGAAATGTTTGGTGTCCACAAAGTGAGGAAAATATATGGAGTAACTTGGCAGCAGAGATGAAAGATGGTTTGAACTTTTGGGTGAGCCGGAAGGGAGAGAGAGGGAGAGAGAGAGGGAGAGGGAGAGGGAAAGAGGTCTAGACGAGCCAGGGCAATGGCCAAGGCAACCGCCGCAGGGGAAGAAGTGCCAGGTGCAGAAACAAATTATGAAAAAAAAAAAAGCATTCCTTTAATATTGCACTGGCAGCGAAAAGTAAGGCACGCTGGCAGAAAATCCAAATAACTTTGACTTAGGGGGAAATGTTTGATCAGACACACAGGACATCCAAGAGATACATGTCACACAGTAGAGAGGACATTTGGGGATAACATGCTACCCAATGTTGCAGAGTGGTTGAAATTATTTGTTTCAAATAACAGAGCTTGAGCACGGTGTTTTTTTTAACAAGATTAAAAGTTTACCTCTGTGAAACTGTAATTAGGCCCCGCTGTGCCTGAATCACCTGAATTATGCTCACAATAGCAATTCAAACATTAGCAGTTAATGGATACTATGTTCACCATCTTACTTTAGTTTGTTAGTGTGCTCACTTTTCTAATTGGCACTAAAAACAAAGTACAGCTGAGGCAGATAGGAATGCCATTTGATTTGCAGGTATAATGCAAATTATTGGGGAAAACAACATTTTTAACCTAAGGATGGCGCTGGATGAATGTTGGGGGAGATCAGGTAATTACAATTCATCCTGTGGGGGAAACATGTCTGTAATAAAGTTTGTTGCAATCCATTAAATGGTTGGTGAAGCATTTTACTCAAAACCACAAATGTTCGCCTCACGAAAGGGCAAGTGGAGAAGTCGTGGACCTACCAGCAACGATGGGGTTCATCCTCTTGGGACCACAAATACCTGAACCAAATTGTATGGCAATCCATTCACTAGTTGTTTAGATATTTCAGTCCAGGCCAAAGTGGTGGACCAACAGACCTGACCAACCAACTGACATTGCCATCCATAAAGCCAGCATAGCTAATAAAACAGACATTGTAAACTCACCACACACAAGTTTATGGACACGGCACGACTTCAGCTAGTTCACAATGAGAGTATCAGCATGTAAGTAGCAACCTTCATGCTCACAGATTGCAGATTGTATTTGATTTTATATATGAACAAGTTAAATGATGGGTTTTAAATAGAAGAGCCAGTAGATGTTAAACATTGAGGAACTGTTATGAAGGTCCTATGCGGACATCACAGAACAGTCGAGGTGTCTAATGCCTCTGTGAGGACTCTCAACAAGCCTTCTATATTTAAACATTAAGACCTACAATTCAACAGTTTCTCCAAGGTGATGAAAATTTGATTGAGACTTTTCCTGGATGGGGCGTTGCCATGTTTGAGTTTATTCTCTCATGACTCAAGGCTTTATTTAGACTGTTGAGACATCAGTGGTTCTGAACCACGTAGGCTCAGACATCTGGAACACGGCTGTATGTTCATAATGTCGGGGATGGCTGCAAGTGGGCTTTGCTTTTAGCCATCCGGCCATATCGAGACATCTTGCACATTCATAGTATAAGTATCATTTTGAATCAACCTGTATGTGGCACGGCTGGAGGTCCGTCCAAATCTAGAGACTTGTATATCAGGTGTGTGCGTGTGCGTCCACCCATCCCTCCCGCCAAAGCCCCAAACAGCTTGTAGTGCCGTCACAGACATCTGGTTGCCACTGACTCTAATGGTGCACTGATGTTTAATTCTGCATGAGAGATAAGAGTGACTATGAATGGGTGGGTGGGCAGGCAGCGGGCATCTGTGCCTCTGTATTTGTTCCAGAGTGTGTGAATGAGTGTGTGTGTGTGTTTTTGCATCTCCTCTTCGTGTGTTTGACAAAACATGAACATTTAAGGCCTTAAACCTTTTTCAGCAGCTGGGCACTCACAGTCGTGTTTTTTCTTATTTTAAAATATGATGATGAGAAGAGGGGGGAGTATATATGCAAGAAGTAAATTAGAAGTGGGATGTGTAATGAGAGAATATGTGATTTGAGGGAGGGCAGAAAATAGGGATAGAAAAGAAGTGTTTGAGAAGGAAAAGAGGATTCAAGCGAAGGAGACGGCAGGTGAAGAATTGGGTGATGAGAGGGGAGGAGAGGAGACATGAAAAAAGACAGGAGTGGAGGGGAAATGAAAGGAGACGGAGGGAAGGAGTGGAAATGAGAGGAGTGGCAAGGAGAAATATGAACGGAGAGGAAAATTAAAGTGTTCTGAGGAGGAGTGGAGGCTAGGCAGAATGGGTGATAATTGATAGAAAATTCTGAGAGCGAGGAAAAAGGAGAAAATGAAAAGGAGGAAAAACTGAGAGCAGCAGAGATCCTCTATTGCTCATTAAGGTCATTATACCGCCATCGAAAGTGAACACACACACACACACAGGATTGAAAGGGGAAGCCAATTTAGTCGGGTATCAAAAAATGAGCCTTTTGATGAAAGGCAACGAGGGACTGAAAGGAGGGCTTGTATATGTGCGTGTGTGTGTGTGTGAGAGAGAGAGAGTGCGTGTGTGTCCGTCCAGCCCCTTAGAGTGTCAAAGTAGTTTGTGGTTTATGGTTTATGTGGTCATAAATATGGTTTTGATATGAAGGAAACATATGCAAACATATTTTGGGCCTTGGCCTGTAATTGCACTGCTGAGGGTCTGAGGTGCCAGAAAGAAAGATGATTAGAGGGCTACGGAGGACAGAAGGAATATTTAACACTCATTCAGAGCAAAGAAGGTAGGAAGGAAAGAGTTTGAAGTAACAATGAAAGGATAAATAACGCCAGGGATGCCCTAGAGACTCAGACACAGAGCAGGAGGAAGAGGAGAAAGTGAGGTAGATAATGGTTTTGTTAGATGAAATAAAAAGAGAGCCTGTATAGAGACAGGAAATGAAGGTGAAATTGAAAGTATAGAAGGAAAATTGAAATAGAAGGAAAGGAATGGAGTGGTTGTATTTTGGATTCAGGTACTCGAGCGATGGTTGAGGACTGCCAGGCAAGCTTTGGACAGGCACATGTAAAGTTAAGTCACAGATAATAGTCACCAAGAAAATGAACAGTGGTGAAAACGGGAGACATTGCTCAAGTGCTGCAATGTTTATTTGATCTGTATACATCCACCTCAGAGTGTATTATACATAAACTTCCTGGTTGGTTCAGGCTGGTCTTCTTTTCCATGATAAAACCCAGAACAAAAAAAAGACTTGTTTAGCTAAATAGAACATATAAGACCGAAGGATGAGTTTGTAATGGTGTTATCTCCCCAATAAAGGCGTGTGTATGTGTCTTAAAAATACATGGAGACCACAGCACATATTACACAAAGGTTTTCCTCTGCAGTGGTGGTGTGTGTGTGTGTGTTCCACATTTCCTTTTCATTTTGATGGCAAACATCAAGGTTTCCTTTCACACACATTCATGGAAATTGAGTTAATGTTGCACTGGTTTCCAAAGCACCAGTTTTTGTTCTATGTGCATGTTTTGAGTAAATTTGTGAGCAGAGGTGAGAGACTGTGTTCTTCTAAGACATCAGCCTGTTAGTCATTTCCTTAGCTGGCTCCGTTTTATCTACTCCCTATACTGCGTACACACATTTCCCCTTGTTCTCCTCGCACTATAACAAACTTCCTTGAGCCACATATTTCTTTACTTTCCTAACCAACTAGAAGCTATATGATTTTAAGGAAGTTGCAGTTTAACATATCCAGGGATTTTTGAGACTTGAAAAGGCGGTCCCCTGTCTGTAGGGCCAGATAATATAAAATGATATGAACGATAGCAATCATGGCATCAGTCCAATTAAGCTCACGGCATCTGCACGTTGTAAAAAAAGCACATTTTAATCCCAGCTAAAATAAAACGATCCATTTCCTAATTGAAATCGTGGTAGACACACTGGCTCAGGGGGCTTGCGACATGGATACCCAGACCACATTTTAATTCGGCACATTGCAGTTACATGACACAGACATGCGTCCTAGTCAACTGAGACAACAAGATACCCAGTTTGGAAGGACATGAGTAATTAAATTCTGGAGATGGCCAGATCTTCCCATGGCTGCCCATAAACTGTCACCAAACTCCTTGGGAGTCAACCCACTTACGCATTTAACCATGGAAGGGGAAAAGTAGGAAGATGCTTCTGAGACACAAACTACTGACCAAGTTGTGAAGTTTGCAACAGTTTCTGTGTCAAATGATTAAAATTTAATCTAACTAGCAATTTTATTTCTGTTTGTCGTTGAGTTCCTTCCACTTCGGTGTGCTTTGCCAACTCCCAAAACTTTCCCAGGAAGAAAACTAAAACTGCTCTTATGAGGATGACTTGCAATTTTTGGCCTTAGCCGGATTATATCTGGTATTGCACCTAGCCCCAATGAAAAGGAATTACACAGAAGCCCAACAGCAGAACGTTTTTATGATGGAGCGGTTTTGAAGCATCAGGTTTCGCTTGCCAGAAACAGTTACCAGCAAACAAACTTTATTCTCTCCTTCCTCGCTCCTGTCCTCGCTGTCTCGCTTCTCTTCCCTCACCTCGCTTCTCACCTACAACCACTCTCCCTGCCGAGATTCATCCACACAGCTCGACTTCAAACATTAACATGGCACTTAAATTCTCTTCTGTCCTCATCTGTGTGTTATTCTGTCTCTTCCCCTTTATTACTCACTTTACCTCGCTGTGCCTCTGCCTCCCTGTCTGCTCCTCTCCCTCTCTAATTGGTATGCTATCAGTTGGAGCTCCAATAATGCTGTCACTTTCTGTCTTTGCGCTTGATACAGGCAGTGCATGTTATCTTGCTGTTTCCTCTCCATACATTAGCTTCAAGTGTATGGGAGAAGTCTCTTTCCACCTCCATACATATAGAAAACTTGACAGCAAAGGTGGGAAATGAAACTAGGTTGCAGTGGGACTGAGAGTTGGGTGAAAGTTAGTGAGAAGGTGAAAGGTTAGGGAGAGGGAAGGGGGTGATTAAATGAGGCTTGGTGGAGAAGTCTGTAAAGGGGGAATACGGAGAAAATGAGAAATTAACTTGACGTTAAATGGCTTTGAGTGTCTTGGAGAGTGTTATTACAAAAGCAAACTAACTGTGAAGTCTGGTCTTGGGTCTACTTAAAGAGCCTGATTTGGGCCATTACCGTGTTACAGTTCCTAAATGGGTTTGGAAAGGAACAGGGATCATTTGTTGGTGCAAACCACCTAAGACCCATAATGAAAATATTTTTTCCTTTCCATTTCTCCATATTTTTTGTGCCCTTAATAAGCAGGAAGCTATAAACTAAAACATTCTAAAACCAAATTTTATGTCTGATACAACATTATGAGTTTGGCAAGGCAGTGGGTCATTAGTCACCTGAACATTCACTGATTGGCCGAGTTTTAAATCTGACCGGTCTTCATCGATTTTCAATTGGATGTTTCCAGACTTAAATCCTGCAGTGAAACTGAGCTTGACAGATGTATTCTGGCTCTGTGAAACACACAATAAATTGGAAAGAGCACTGTGTCTTATCCACAGAAGCTAACATGAATTTTAATGAGTCCCGAATGAATCAAAATAATGGAGGTGGACCACGGAGATAGTCACCCACAACCAAGTTGAAATTATGGTTAAAAGGAAATGTAATATTAATTAAAGATTAAACAAATAATACATAATCAAAATGTTAATGTCCAAGATCTGTTTTTCAGTCGATGCCTTAGAACAACAAAGCAATCCAGTCACCTTTTCAAAGCTGCACTAATCAATATTTCTATAATAACAAAAGCTTTAATGACTTTGTGGAATGAGTAAGTGGTTGCTCGTATTGACGGATCCCCAGAGAATGACTATGCAGCTCTGCATTTATCCTCGGCTCTACAGAGCGTTTCAGCCTTTTTCAGCCGGCTGTTTTGCTTTTATGCTCAGACAAAGTTGGCCCTCAGGATTTAGTGGAGACCAAAACCAGAGCTAAGTAAATATTGGACTTATGTTTGTCAGGTTCCCAGAAACATGACTCCAAATAAATGCTGAGGTTGTTTTGTGTCTGCAGGGTGCGTAAATAGGCGATTCTTTGCTAACACGTTAGACATAACTTAAAATCATGTTGTGTATTTACCCCTTTAGGCCAAAGAAACTCCATGAATGCACTTTTAAAGTCAGCAGTCAGGCAACATGCAATTAAAGCTATAATCATGTGAAGCAAACTGTTTTCTATATGTAACCTGTCCTGTGAACTCGTATCATAGTTAGTGAAAATTGAAGGAGCTAACGAATGATGTTGAAGCAGTTTCAGGAGTTGAACCCTTGTTGGATTAATCCAGTGATATGAAATTCTTCTTTTGCTAAAGAGAGCCATTTCTCTTGGTCATATATAATTCACAATGGGGTGTGTGATATTTATCTCCATGATAAATTGCAGGGCACTGTGACATATGCACACACACTTTTTTTTTTTTATAACTGTAATTCACAGGTCTAGTCTCCCAATGTTTATGTAAAACCTATTTAGTCAAGCCACTGATAGCAAATCTGTTTCGATATCAGAATAACAACTCTGTCCTTTAATAATTGTTTATTACATTTACATTTATTTCACAAATGATCCCTTGTAAAGCAACATATGGACGTGGTCAAGTGAAATGCTATAATTCCACTTTTCATGCTTTTGTTGTTTTGGTTTCGATTTGTTACTTTCCATCACGCGTTCATCACTACGTTTTATGAGTTGGGCCTCTGAAACCCACCGAGAACCCATTTTGACAATCTTGAAAATGCACAGGGATCTGGAGGGACATTGGCTTGTTTATCTGAATCCCTGAAAAGAAAAGTGTTTGAGAAATGGTGGGGGTTCTTTGTTTGTTTTGAAGAAAGCAATAGCAGGTAGGGTAGTGAGGATTTGTAATGTGCTTATGGGAGATCAACACGCTTTTATGCAATGTAAGAGAAATACACCACTGACCTATGCTGTATATGAAATGGAGAAGAGTTTCTGAGTGATACATATCAAGTATTGAGGAAGGAAGAAGGTTGTAGATGATGAGATAATGACAGGATAAACAGGAAGCAGCAACACAGGAGAAACACTGACTTACAATAGACTTGCAATATGCTGGAAGAAATGAACAAAATGTACAGTAAAAGGTGTGAACCTCAGTCAGTTATTAGCAAAATAGCAAAAATATAAGTACAGTCATATAAGAGACATAATAAAATAAGTGAAATGGGACACACTGATAAGCTATAACATACTTGAGCATATGGGCCCAGACACTAAGCAGGTGGTATTTTTTAAATATAATTTAATATTATTTACAAGTCTAAATTTGACTTTAAACCTTCGGGATGAGATTCTGTCCTTGACCTAACTTAAATAACTACTAAATGCTCACATGAAATTTATTCTATCAGTCTAAACATTGGTTAACTACCTAAGACAATTAAGAGACACAAATTTAAATGGATCTCAGAGTAGAAGAATTTGTTTGTTGTGACAATTCTGTAAATTGTCAAGACTGGTACCTCATTGTGTTGTGGAAATTACTATAACACGTAAGCTAGTGATAAACTTGAAGCCTGTGAGCTTGCGTACACGTTTTTGTGTACTGGAATCCACAGGAAAACCAAGGGGGATGACAGCAGCAACGTGCAAGTGTGCAGGACAATAGGGGTCCATTTCAGTGGATTTGTACTTAAGTTATTAGTGTCGATGACTATCCAGTGAGAGCGCAAGACAACGTGTGGTAAGAAGGAGAGCGGCAGCAACATGGAGAGAGCGCGGCAGAAGAAAGTGGGGTTTTCTTGTTCGACGCCGCCCTGGGCTGAAAGAAGCTGACACCTTCACTTTAATTATTAACATGGTGCTTGGTATTCAGTTCTACCTGTACTGCCTGTCTGTCTGTCTGGCTACAGGATCTTTAGTGGCACCGCTTGCGTTTGAGTCCTTGTTGACTGTGTCTCGTCTCTTGTGTGGTGCTGCTGTGGCACCATTCATCTCATATCTATATGCCCCAAAGCCAAAATGAATATGCTTACTATTCAGAAAGGTGCACACACACAGAAGCACAGCATCAAAGTGCAATATAGCTCATTAGCATTTAGTTGACAACAGTAAAATGGAAATGCTACTTTCACACATGCCTACTGAGCAAAAAAATTGTTTTTATTGGTCTTAATTGTTGGAAATTCTCATAATATACATCAAGTGAGACTTAGTTTAACAATAAACCTTAAGGGCATTCAGGACACTTGATAGTGTGTGTCAACCGTTTCTGAAAACCCCCTGGAGTAAAATTATCACTGTTTATTTGTTTTTGCCTGCAAAACAACCTCCATCTGAGTGGTTGCAATAACTAAAGCTCCACTGTGCTAGTTTTGTGGGTTCCAATCCAACTACGTATCCCACATACATGTTTGTGCAGTAAAGTGTAACGGCAAACATCTGTCTTGTTTGATTAGTCTCCTGACACGAGTGCGACAAGTTTGTTTACGGTTAGGAATTCGGTTTTAGGACAATATTGGCCCGTATTTAAGGGCCCAACAGTTTTTGTCCTCCTGCGTCATTGCTTTCCAATGCATTTTAAAGCATGTATATTCATGCAGATGTAATCACTTTCTTTGTCTGGATCCAATTCACTTTGAGATTGAGACCCTGAGATCTTACTTCAGTCTTAGAAGCCTGTGTATTTAGATATGTTCCTTAGATTTGATTAGGTTATATTGCACTTTCTTCTAAAGTTTGTGTTGCATCACAAGCGAATTGTTTTAAAACAGGCTGCGCTCCATTTCACTGCTTAACATTTAATGTCTTATATACAGATACATATTGCCAGTATTAGAACACACATGCATTGATTTTTTTTTATCAACTCAGACTGAGAGACTTAAATTCTTTTAGTGTATGTTTTTTAGGGTGATCATAGCAGCTTGAACGATCAGATTAAAAAACACATCTTACTCTCACAGCTGGTAGGAATGCCAACCAGGAAACAACAAAGCAGTTGCAGTTGTCACCAACCATCTGGCCTTCTCACAGGAACGCAGCCCCACACTTGTTGAATTTCATGCCCTCTGTAGCCACAGAACAATTAACTGTTTAAAAAAACGATTGACACGCCGGCTTACACTGGGGATTTACACAATTCTATATGTATCTACAGAGACAGAGCACGTTTAAGTTCCGGGGGGGAAAACAATTCATCGCTGTCTATTGACTTTGTATTGTGTGAAGGTGAGGCACTCTGTATGCCTACGTGTGCAAGCGAGCATTTTGTCACTCAAATATCCAGATGTAAGTTTTACGCCAACTATATTGCTGTAAGTTAACCTAAAGTATTTTGGCAGCATGCAATTTGCATAGTGGAATGTGTGTAAATCAGAAAGCTATCCAGTATTATGTTTGTTTGTGCCTTAGCTACCTACAGTAACTGAGCTTGAGAAGGGACACTGAGATAGATGGAAATGTTGAGTTTGTCCTCTCTGGTAGACAAATTGCTAAAATAATCCTTTGACATGCTGAAATCTAGTGTTTTTAGCTAGCTACAGGTATTTTGTTAGTGTTTCAGCCCTTGGTTGCATTCTGCAGACTGTTATCCCCTCTGGAGGTCGTGGATGTCAGAGTATGACGCTTTGCGCTCTCTATACAATCAACCTCCAGTTTCCCCTCTTTTACCGTTAGATTGTTAGTGTGTAGCATATAATCACAAAACCTACTGACAGCATCTCAAGCACAATCAGCATGTAGGGCTGTAAAGAAAAGGTCTCAAGACACCCAATCAGTTGATACATCCATAGTTGGCGTGCGTAGCTCCCAGATGTGAAGCTGTGTAACAGGCTGTAGGGTGGCCCTAATGGCTTCAGAAACTTCACTGCAAGACGAGAACAAAGGCCGGGATGACGGGGAGCAGAAGTGCCTTTGAGCAACTCTCTGATCCTTTGCCTTCCTTTCCTTTTTATCACTTCAAGTCGTTCTGGATGAAAGTGTCGGCACGATGCCTGAGCTGTGTCATTATTCAGCGAGATGTTGCTGGAAAAAAGCCTCGATGCTGGTCAACTTGTGTGGATGTATAGACCGAATAAGTCAAAGCTAAGAGAAGCACCAGTTTCAACGTGAGCCATTTTTGGTGTTTTACCGTATACCAATTTAATATTAAATAACAACGTGCAAAGAAACCCCAGGGAGCTGTCGGACAGCCGGTCAGTCACTTAACGGCAGCAGTCAAGGCAACTGCCTCAAGACTACCATGGAAACAAAGTGCCCCAGATTTGGTAAAATATGGCTCATCCAAAGCTCTGTTATGTTTCCTTTATGAATAAAAGTCTATAAAACAGCTTTTGTGGGCAACTCCCAGTTTTCTCATGTGAGATTTATTTAGAACCCAAATGCATGTTTTTAATGTTGAGGTTTTATAAACTCTTTTAGTTTGACTTTAGTTCTGGCTGTTGGTGAAATTATCAGTGTTCTTGCTTTATGTGCTTTAGTGAAATACTTCTTTCCGTGGCCCACTTTTCATCTGTCTGACTTGATCTATTTAGGGGATGATAATAATATTGTCTGGTAATCGTGCAGACAATATTTCATTTTGCTGGAAGTGGTGGCAAATGGCCCTCCTGTGGAGATTGCGGTTGCATTTAAGAATGCTACAAGTCTATTTTGAACAATTGTCCCCACCTGAAATGTATTTATTACTGGAAAACGATTGTTCTCAGAACATGTTTTGTCTAAGCACAGCTGTTAAAGCTCCCTAAATAGCAAAAATAATGACATAACAGCAATATATATATTTTTTTATGTGAATGGTGTTCTTTTGTAATCATGTTCCTCAAATATAAAATCTACTTTTCCAATTTAAAATAAATGTATTCGGTGGCAGAGCAGCTTGCAGAGTTATTCACATCAGAAAGTGTGAGCGTGGAACTTTGAGATCTACTTCACTGACACTTGAAGTGCTGATGACGAGCCTCAAGCCTTGAATATCAAGGGGGGTGTGCCAGGCTTTATGAAAATCACAACCTGGAAATTGGGGCTTTGAGCCTTGAAATGGCATATTGCACAGGTGTAGAGGTGCGTGGGCAGCAATATTCCCTGTGCTTCAGCAGCTCTTATATTTACAGCTTTCAACTTGGCCTCTATTTTATGCAAGTAGATCAGGACTATTCCTTGGTGATTGAGTTATTTCTATGAATAAACCATACTTTAATGTATTTCTCAATTTGGATTTAATATTTCAGTGTCCGCTCATAGCAGTGATTTAGCATTCAGCTTTAAGATTTGATATTTGATGTTTGTCATCGATACATGCTTTATTATTAATGGCTCTATTAATAACACAAGAACTGTGGCACAGGAATATAAAGTGGTTTTACAGCAACCTGGTTATGGGTGGCCCATTCACTTTGGCTGCTATACTGTAAGCCATTTGTCATCATACAGTAATACTGTAGCACATTTTTGCTAACATGCTTTATGGAGGGAATTAGTGTTTTCATCATTTCCAGCCATCAGAGATGAATAAAACTGCTTTGACGAATGAGGGCAAAATCACTCTAGATAAAATGGCGAGTTGTAAAGAGCAAAAGTATAATGAAAAAATATTGTTGGTCATAAATGTTGGCAGCGCTGTACATCTACATTGTCTGAAGATATTACCAGCATATCGTCTCTGTGGCACAACATTGCTCTAATTATAATTTCTACTCCTGTTTCTCTTCCAGCCCCCGAGGGGCTCCATATGTTGGAGTGTTGAACTGTCCTCACTCTCCTCTGCACATCTTCTCTCCTCCCTCTCTGCTCTCTTGCCAAGTGGTTTGGAACGGTCCAGCCTTTTTGTTTCAAACTCATCTCATTCTTGTTTTCTCACCTCTCATCACCTTATTTTGCTCTTCTCGGTTGTCTGTCTGTTATTGCGATCCAAGTCGAGGTTAATTTACGCTTACGTTTTAGGCACCGAACAGATGTGTCCATGTTACAATCCACTAACAAGCCATTAACAAATGTTGTGAATAATATTGAGACATAAGTACAACTAAGCAATGAATATTGAACTGACAATAAAACAAAGAAAAACTGTTTTTGCCTACCAAATTGAGGGCAACAATTCTGGCATTTTGACTTCTTTTTATCAGAATTCAAAGTAGTGGATGATGCGAAAGACTGAGAACCCGGGACTAAGTTCTGAGGCTGGATTGGAACCCTCCCTCTCTTTTGACCTCTGAAGCGTTGGCTGCATGTGCTCACTGAAGGGTGAAAGATCAGTCCAGTGCATGCAGCCAACGCTTCAGAGGTCAAAAGAGAGGGAGGGATGAAGGAAGAAGAGACAGAGCATCCTGGTGGCTCAGCGGCCTGAAATGGAACTTGTACTATTATTGTTCGAAAGTACTACTAATAAAACTGATTACTGAGGAAGAGTAGTTGCACATAATTTACACAAATATAAAAATTTATTGCAAAACGTATCTGAGAAATACCTCCCCTAAGACTTCTGGACCATGTAGGGTGAGACAATAATAGCCCCAATGAAAATACTTAATCTTAGTGGACAAATTGTGCATGTGTATTTTCTTGCCATCTGCAGCAGATTCCACCTTAATAAAATCTGCAGGAATACTGCATAACTCCTTGATATATTTTTGTACGTCTCTGCCTCCAAATGGTATTCACTTGGTGTTAATGAACGATTATTCATTGCAATTTGCCGACTTTCCCTTTAGAATGTTAAGTAAGGCAATATGTATTTGTTTTTGCGGTTTATGTGTAATCTTGTTCTTAGAGTGTGTGTGTCAAATCAGTAACACCAACTGTTCTGTTCCTGCCAGGTCTTCCGAAGTGGTGAAGGCATGGGCATCCGTCTGGACAGCGCCTCTGCTTTCCAGGGTGCTGTAATTTCGCCCCACTATGACTCCCTGCTGGTCAAAGTCATCGCCAGCGGGAAGGACCTGCAGACAGCAGCTTCCAAGATGAGCCGAGCCCTGGCCGAGTTCAGAGTGCGAGGGGTCAAGGTAAGTTATCCAGCCACGTGTGCTTGACCGTCCTGGGGCTTCCTTCGCTGCTTTTTCCTGCTTTCATTTGCATTTAACATTCTCATTGTTTCCTGCGGGACGGGAAAATGATGACCTCTTGAGTTATGCAAAACAGAGTGGATAATGTCAAAATGTTTTGTCAAGCTGAAAAGTAGGCAATTGAATGTATAACATTATGGGGAGACTTTCTTGACAGCAGAGATGTAACGCGCAAGGGTGTTCTCTGTACTGGTCTGCTGTGAATGGCTTGATAAGAGCCCATCTCACACTATTCAAGCCAGTCTAGCATGGTTAATGGTGTGATGCAGTTAAAAACTGAAAGGGTGAGAGCGGGAGCAGGTTTATGAAGGTCTCTGCGCTCAATCAGCTGTAGAGTATAACAAGTTACTGTGAAGGGGTGATCCAGCATTCTTAAACACTTCCATACATTTCTGTGTGACCCATGTGGTGGATTCCATGCTCTATATTACTCTTTACTTCTTGGTTATCAGATTGAAAACATACTCTTGTTAGTGTCTAAAACTGCCGGATACATCCCTGCAAAACACAGAGGCCTCTAGTGTTGGGGAGATTGTTCTAAACATTATCAGCAGGTGCAAACGGCCGTTGACAGACGCCAGCAGTGTAAGCAAAAGACGGTTTTAACAGACTGAGAAAGTGGAGGTAATTAAAAAATAATGAGCTGCATGGGCTGTTCATGGTACCGTTCATATAGGCTAATGTCATGAACAGCATCACAGGTGCTTCACCTTTAACATTTTTTAGACAAAGCCGCTGTGGAGTCAGCACTGTGTAAAGATCAGACTTTATTTTTAAAACAAACTATAAACATGATAATGATGTGGAACCCCAGCATGTTGAGGTGTGAAAGGTGTGTTGAGCTATTAATAAAGCTGCAACTAAAGACAGCATTAGGCAGCCATGGTCTTTGATGTTTTTGTTGTAGACTATGGATGTCCACATAGATACCTTACTGTATAAAATTAAGCATTTCATTTCAAGATGAGCCAGTCTTTGTTATTGAGCAATGTTAGCTATTTTCTTTTCCTTTGTAGAGGTTTTGGTGAGCTAAAAAAGCAATTAAATCAATAATTTCACATTCTTACAAAAGCAAAATTTTGAAGCAGATACGTGAAAAGACACATTCCAGTTAAGTCTCCGCAAAGACCAATTAAAAGCTAAAATGCCACTGACTTTTTAAAAGGTTTTCTTCACATCAATAGGTTAGTAACAATTTATTCACTTTCTGCTTCGAGTAGGCATTATACAGTTTGTGAAGATCATTTGGTTGTATATATATTAAGTTGCATTATCCTTTATTTATTTATATATAAACAAATGATTGGTTGAATGTGTTAATATTTGCTTTGCTGTATTTCATACAGGGTTTCCTACCTGTGATGAAATGTAAATCAGGGCCATGAGAATAAAGGGATTGCTGTAGCCTGGTGGGATTGACTGAAAATTCAATCAGCTCAGTCATAGTAGTTCCTCAGTCTGTTTTGAATTAGTCATGATGAGGTGAAATTGCAAGTCAAATTGGTCTTCTCAACTCTAATTTCTCATTTAATTTGCAGTGCGCTTTACAAACTGTCAGCACAGATTTAATAGGTGAAATTTCCCTTCTGATAGAGTGAGAAAGTGTTTGATGTTGGCCAAGACTTGATGGGCTTGTTGACACTGTCCTTTGTCCTCATCACTGTGGATTGTGTAAACACCCACTAGGAAGTGTTCTGGTGTGTCTCCTACAGTGGCTGCTACTGAAACCATTCTGTACAACAGCAACAGCTGTTTGTCAGAGTAAAAGGATTTTATTTTTGTTTTTTTTGTGAGGACAATGAGGACAGTGTGTGCCACAAACAAGCCGCTGTGAGCAACCTTGGTGCCCGTGCTGATCAGACTTGAAGTGGAGTACTTTCCATTCTGCACCAGCAAAGTAGCACAAAGGCTTTGTCACCAGCAGAGAACAGTACATTGATGCACAGAACACCGGATAACTGTTACAAGGTCTTGAATTAAACGTGTTTCTCTGAAGACTGCTGGTGGCAGTGAAACCACGGTAGCTCTTTTCAAAGAGCTTTTTTCTTTTATAGTGACACTGTTGAATTGAAAGTCTGCCAGTCATTTGGAGTGGGCTGCATGGGTTTGATGTCCCAGAGTTAAAAAAATCCAAATACATGTGTCCTTTCCAACAAATTGTCTTGCAGACAAGGACATTCCCATCAAAACAAGTCTATTTTTCTTTTTTTACACTTTGCTTGTGTCACAGATGAAGACAGTTGATCACTTCCAGAGTACTTTTTTTTGGTGATATTCGACTACAGAACTGTCCTTATGTATTGCGTCATTGCAATTCATTTTTCTCCCTTGATGCCCAAACCACTGTCTGAAATGCATCCTCAGCTGTTAAACTTTTTATTCATCCTATTTTTGTAAAGGTGCATGAATTCATAATAAGCTTTTAAAAAAACCTATGACACATTAAGAGCTTTTTTTAATCTTTCCAGCTAGTTAACTGCATCCACCTGGCGTCACAAGTTTAAATCTGTCACTGATTAGCTTTCTACAGCGAAAACCAGATGGGCTCCTGAAAACCTGGATTGTGTTCTATAGAACAGCAACCACAGTAATAAATATGCTGGAGATATTTTATTTTACTGCTCTAATAAATGTGTTGCTGAAGTTAATAGGATATTTGTTTGACGTGGACGAAGCAGCTAGTATGTATTGTCTAAAAATAAGCATACATATTATAGTTGGCTAAATTGAGCCGGTCCATTTTATGTCCCAGGATCTATGAGAAATGTGTTCATGTGGCGAGGATAACCAATGAAGATGTTGTCTAGAACAAGAATCGGAGTTCAATGTCTCCTTGTTCGTGTGTTTGTGAGGCTTGGAGGGGGCTGCTAGTGCTGTGGTGAAATGTCACCAGTAAGCCAGAGTGTTGGCAACACATTCAAGATGCTTTGGTCTGCTCACAGAGATATGACGCTGAAGGCTGTCGTCCTCATAACTCATGTTTAGGTTTTCTTTCTTTCTCCCCAGGGAACAGAATGTGGTTACAGTAAATCAATTCTTTTCAGACCATTCTTTGAGTTTGGGGGCTCCTATACTCATGGTAGATCCATAGCACGTTAAGTATAGTATAACCTTTTTAAAATTCAAGTGAAACAAGTTTGAGTTACTTTTGAGAAGTTGACTCTTGACAACATGCTGCTCTCCTCTGTTGTGTGGAATTATGTTTAGCATTTCAGAAAGCTTTGTTTATCTCGTGCTTCTGTGTGTGTGCGCGAACATTTATATATGTGTGTGTGTGTGTGTGCGCGCGCATGCGCACATCAGGGGTAGTGATGGACAGGGAAGCGACAGGACATAAGGCAGGGGGGTAAAGATATGGATAATGCAGCCGGGGAAAAACAGCAAAGTGAGAATGTAACATAAAAGGAGTAAGGCGGTAAGGCCCACAGAGGCCAGTACACCTGTGGCTGTTGTGTTTGTGTTTGCAATGCAATGCTGGTTAAATTCAGGAGAAGGTTTGAACAATGAATGTCTGTGCACGACACAAACAAATCAGGATACTTGAACTCACTTTCAAATAGCAAACTCCTGAAGTTACATTAGTTACATGAGGCAGTGGATTACACTAATGTAATTCATCAACACGAAGATCACAAAAAGCCCAAATACACTGGTCTTTAGGAATACCTTTATTTATGCCTATCTTAAATGACCATTTGCTAAACCCCTCCTCTCATCAGTTAACAACTGAATCAAAAAGCAATTCTCCACATTCTCCATACAAGCAGTGTGTATGGGGTTATAGTAAGAGTGATGCTCAGCATTTAAAGAATGAAGGGTGGTGTATAATTCTTTAATTTATAAGAGCAAAAGTGTAAGAAATGAATTTGACTGTTTGTTTCTACCAAAGCTAGCTTAATGCCTACAGCAGTAGCTGAGTGGTATGCAGCTTTGGCCTCTGTGTTTTAGCACAATATCTTGTATGTTGCCATCAAGTTCCACAAGGCTTCTTACTTGGTTCATCTTTAAAACAAGTCTGCTAGAAACATTAAAAAGTTAGCCAGAGACTTAACCAACCAACTCAAGCTAACATTATCTTGATTAACCAGCTAGCTGGAGCTGATACAATCTGCCAGCAACAGTTGTCTTTTCAACAAAATTCACTGCTGCTGACAAAAGGTTAGAAGGCTGCTTTTGTCTGCCTTGGTCTAAAATCAAGGACCCATCTTTTTAAAAATGAAAGAGTTTCGAGTGGTGAATCTGCTCCAGGGGGGAAAGGTACCAGTTCTTAATTGAGCGCAGGAGGACCTTTTGTCTCCTCTTTAAATTATGCACACACTAAATTGTACAAGTGTGTCATGTTGACGCAAGTACAGGAGCATCTGTCCTGTGCAAATTGCTCATCACACAGGTTGATGGTTTGTCATGTGAAACCATCTAATGACTGAATAACTAATGAGCACATACTCCCTCGCTGCAGAACATCAGGTGGTTTCTGGCCATCTTCCTGTTGATTCCTTGTGTGTGTGGGGGGTGGGGGGTGGGGGGGTAATGGACAGATAAAGGCAAAAGGAAGTAAAGAGACAACCTGGAAAACTCAGAAATAGAGAAATTTTGGCAGGTTATACCTTCTAATGGCACTACCAGGTGTAATATTCTACCCAGTTTGTTAGAGACTCCAACACATTGATAGATTTGGATGCGAGTAGGTGTGTGTGTGTGTGTGTGTGTGTGTGTGTGTGTGAGAGAGAGAGAGAGAGAGAGAGAGAGAGAGAGAGAGAGAGAGAGAGAGAGTGTGAGACTCCTCACAGTTTGTTTCTATAGAAGTCATTTTTGTGACACCGGGGGCTTTGCTTTAGGCAGTGTGGTTTTGTTGCTGTTCATCTTTACACCTCATCTGACCTGAGGTGTGTGTGTGTGTGTGTGTGAGACAGAGAGAGGATGGTGATGATTCCCATCTAGAGAGGTTCTTTGAAGAATGTCTGTAATGTTTCGCATTGTTATAGCCTGCCAGATCACAGGCTACTTTCCCATCTTACTTGTCCTTGTGTTACTTCTCTTCATTTCAAGGAAAGTAAGATCTTTATTTTTTTTACCTAGGGCTTCTGTCATATATGATTATTCAAGCATCCCAGTGGCTTTGACTACAGAGGAGTTCATCTTTAATGGAGGAAAGTGTTCTTATTGTACTGTCACACTGATTCCTGGTAAATAGATAAAATCTACATTTTAGAAATCAAATAATCTCTTTATCCTCTTTCAGTTTCTCAATCACCACCTGTAATTTGCGCTCTGTCTCCCTCTCTTCCTCCTCTTCCTCATTGTTTACTTCTGAGAGCCTTTATGTCTCCGCTCTTGTTTTCTTTTCACAATTCATGTTTCACAAATGTTTGAGGTTAGTATTGCATGAATAGCACTAGCAAAATATCTAGCTACAGCTGGAATACATCAAATAAAAAACAGTGAGTGTGCTGCGTTTCCGTGTAGATAAAGGATCTGAGCTGCTGTGAATGTATTTGACTGCGCTGGGCAGTTATCAGTGGAGCTGGTCATTCATTATTGTCTTCAGCAGATTCTGTTTGTCCTCATTTTGTGGCAGTTAGTGCAGTGTTGACGCAGCTAAACCTGGGATGTCAGGACACCAGTAGTCCATCCTCGGCTTGTTGCTTCATACTCTTTCTGTTTACCTGCTCTCAAGTGCCTCCGTGTTTCTGTTAACCTGTGTCAGCGTGGACTCGTGAACAAGTCTGTCTGGCCAAGCACTCTCATTTCCCAGTGCCCGTACTGTCATGTCCAACTCTTTCATCAAACAATACGCTCTGTTCATTTCTGCCTCTACCTGCCAAGTAAACAACTCCCCTGCTCTCTCTCTTTTCTTTTCTTCTCTTCTGTCATGCTTCCCCACCTCTTCACCCATTTGACCTCTGTCTCCCTTCTTGAGCAAAGTTGTCTTCTAGTTCTCTCATGTGTATCTTTTGTTTTCAGATCCCTGAGCCTCCCGTTAACGGTTCACTGACTTGGTTACATGTGTTTTCTCGTGGTCTGCCTTTTTTTTTTTTTTCTTGAGAGAGAGATAGATATAGATATATATCTATAGATACATATAGATATACACACACCTGCACTCTGTTTTGTTTCGAATCCCTGACATAAGCCCTGACAAAAGCCCCATAAACTGTGATAGTCAATCCCAGCACTGAAGACGGCTTAATTCACATCCAAATCAAGCTCAAATGTAAATCACCTTCAATGTTAAGGACTGCAAATAAATCAGTGGTTGGCTTCATGAGTCGCAGCTTTTCACATTTTTCTCTTATTCTCTTCCAATAAATGTAAGAGAAACTAACAAAATGTGGTGTGAATGAGGATAATTGAACAGCGTGGTAAACGTCAAACTAACTAATCCCACAGCACACAAGTGGCCTTTTAAGGTTTTTACCAAGCAACACCCACACCTATGCTTCTCCTGAAGTCTGTCTTATAGATAACATCTTGAAGAAAATTAATTGATAGACTTGAAGAAAAGTTAGTTCATTCATTCAGTTACTTTAATCATCTCACAGATAATATAGCCAACCTTTTTTTTGCTTTGGTTTACTTTGCCTTGCTTTCTTGCCTTCTTCCATACTTGCCAGTCCCATCACTCTTTGCCACAGCAAGATCAGTGTTAACCCAATATCAGGATGAACTCTTCCTTCCTTCTTCTGATCTGTAGCTGGCCTCCTGTGACCTATCGCATCACGTTCCAGTGCAAGAGTAGGCAGAAGCACTGATCCAGGATCTGTTCATTCAGCATTTGTAAAAAAGAGAGGAGAGACGGGAAATCCATCTCATTTCTGACTTATCAGTGGGAGGAATAAGAGGTTTAGACACACTCTGACAGCACGCACACTAACAGACACTGTTTGTCACACACAATCATATACACACTCTCCCTCACACACAAAACGACACACTAATATGTGTCTCAGGGGGCTGGGTTATCTGTCTATCTCCTCTTCATTTCACACCTCTAAACAACCACTTGCACGGTACTTAATCCTAAAAACAGTCTTGTAATTATCAGTGTCTGTGTGGAAAATGACGGCATGCATGTTTGTGTGTACATCTGCGCGCACGCTTTTGTGTGCATACTGAAGTACAAGTCCTGGAAAAGCCTTATTTCAGGAAATTGAATAAAAGATCAAGAACATGCAAATCCAATTAGTGATGGTGAGAGTGCATAAATAAGAAAGGTTTAGGTGGCTGAGGGAGGGAGGAATGGAAGGCCAGGAATTTTTTTTTGATTTTTGTGTGATATGAGAGCTGTTGGTTAGGAAAAAAGTTGACACTGATGGAAAATGAAAAAGACAGGAAGAGAAACAGAACAATGACAGGCGGGCGTGTTTACCACTTGTTTACTTGTGTGAGCAGAGATGCAGGCTGAGGCCTCTCTGAGGAGACCAACAAAGTCTGATGTAAATAGCCTAACTTTAAGGCCTTAAAGGTGTTAACATTTCACATACTCAGGAGAAGTCATCCTGTGCTGACAGGTTTATGTACTGCATGACTACTCTTACATTAACACAGAATAGATGCACTGTAGTACAAGATGAACAAAAGGTATTATAAATTCTAATAAGCAGTTCCTGTGCCTTAACAATAAATGACCTGTTTTTCTTTTGCCACCCATTTGCAGCTTCTTGGAAACGGGCAGTCTTTTGTGTGTTGAAAGGCGTCCTTGTTTGTGTATGCCTCTACAGGGGTGGACAAAGTAACAATCAAACACATTACAATGTAATCCAATGTATAAGCCAGTCCAGTCACAAACTACAGCTTCAACACGTACCATAGAGTAGGAGCATTATCAGATTCATATTCCACTGGATTGCTTTAGACTGTAGAGGGGTTCACATTGTTTTCCTACCCCTTTTATTTCAAAGTCAAATGGAAATTTGAATTATCCTCACTCTTTGAGTAAGGAAAAGTAAACGACATTGAAATTGCATATTTTCCCTTTTTTTTCAAAAGAGGAGCCGGCGTGACAGGAGACGCCCTGTCAGCTGCCATGGTGCACAATTGATTGGAGCACCTCATAGCCCTATGAGACATAGATTTAAGCTTCCTTTACAACATTTTACATGTAAGAGGACCCACCATTTGCAACTTGCAACAATGTGGTGTTAAAAGATGTCACAGCAAGAGTGAGTTTCGTGACCTCAGGTGAAAAAGTTTTGACGGGTGACAAGAGGACAGAGTCCAGTGGAGATAAGGCGGGAAGAAGAGCGAAGTTGTTTAGCTTGAGCCCCTCCGCACTAAGCTATATTATGTACATAAATCTATATTGTGTACAAACAATCACTCAGGAAACAAACCTGCTGTTTTATGGGGAAAACAATCTCACGCATGCAAGAATTTTCCCACAAACATGACTTACCGACTAAAACTGCCACTCCAGCTTAAGAGTCTGCTATCATGTAGCAAACACTCACTAAAACGACAAACACAATGTCTTACAGCTAATCAAACGACAGATGTGTTTATAGCCAGAAACAGCATTGCACTGCCATGCACGCACGCACGCACACACACACAGCAAGTTATAGCTGGATGGTGTCAACTGGGACTTTGAAGCCATAATTGGGATTAAACGGCTGGAAATCAGCTGTGACAAAGTGAAGAGGGAGAAGAGGAGGGGGTGGGAGGCAGAGAAGGAAGGAGGAGAGACGAGAAGGAGAGGAGACGAGAAGTTAGTGTAACCAAAATGAAGATGCACAAAGGAGGAGAGGAAGTTGGAATGGGGAGAGAAGGAAAGTTTCCATTTGAGTGGGAGTCTAAAGACAAGATAGTATTATCAACAGTGCTGAATGTTGTTTCTGCTTCCTGTCTGATATGGTGTTTTAATTCGTTGTGTGAATACATGAAGATTAGTTGTTTCCTGTTCTGGCTACAGGTAATGTGAGGCATTTTCTTCTGCCACATTTTCAACATCCTCAGATCCAGCATGTCATCATTTATTCCCAAATTATAAACCTTTTTTCGCAATATTTCTTTATTGGTTTTAGACTTCCTGACATTTCTGTTCAGTTTTTTTCAATTCCTCTCTTTGCAGTCAGATAAAATAAAAATAAAAAACAGGGTATTCTTTAAACGCACAAATTCAGAATTGACACCAAACCGGATAGATGTAAAGTCAGAGAAAAGGAAAACAAATGTACATTAGAAAAAATAGAATTCTTTTTAGACACTTGGTTCAGTGTGTTTTCACCATATTGAAAGAAGAAATCTGGGGTAGTGTGTATGTCTAGCGGCACACAAGAGAATGACACATCTAGCCAACTTCAAAGCAGAAGACGACGTTTTCACAGCAGCTTCCTCTTTGGCTGATTCCACTTCATTCTTTCACTGTTCCCTCACTCTGTCTTGCTTTCTCTCTCTCTACGTCTCTCATCCTCACTTCTTTCCCCGTCTGTCACCTTATCTACTGTAAAGGCACCGCTTGAGTTTAGCGTGAGCGTGCAAAAGAACAAGAACACACACTCTGGACGTCTGTGTGAATATTCATTTGAGATCGGACTAACGGTTGGAACCAGCAGGCAGGAGAGGTGGTGAAGAGAAGGCGATGACCTTGCTGAAGGTGTGAAATCTGATTATTTGGGTGAATAATGTACTTTACAAGGAGATGGGCTATCTGTCATGGCCTCCAAGCTTTGGGTCAAATGCAGTCCACTTCCACTTCCTCCTTTTTTGAATTCACAGCAACATGTGATTGTGTCGTATGTGTGCTGTTTTTTTTTTAAAATTGGAATAACAACAAAATACTCCTGAACACTCTGTTTTAGATGATGTAGGCGGGAAATGAAAAATTACCTCTGGCGGTTGCTGGTGAATTACTTTCCAATATCACACCTTGAATGGCTGGGAAAGTAGTTGTGGCTGAGTAAGAATCAGAAATTACAACAAAATTCAAGAGTGTAGGCTTAGGCAGCAAGTACAAAGAGAGCAATAAAAGTTTGGATTGAGAGTAGGCGGCAGAGCATACACAGCCCATGTAGAAATGAAATAGTCGACGTGTTATTTCTCTCAGTAATCTCCTCTGGTTTGTTGCCTTGGTGTGGAATTTAATTAACATGTTGATGATCTGAGAAGAGTTGATGACTAGTGAACTTTCAGGACAGCCATTGACCTCCGGCTCAGTCAGGAAAACAAGTTGCTCTTGAAAAAATAAAGTCCACGCGAAGGGCAGAATGCATGTTAATGGTGCATTAAGTTTAGACCTACGCTGTCACTTTCTGGCAAGTAGAACCTCAGCAGAAACCCGGGGCAGCCAAAACTGTTGATTACCTGCTTCTGAAATCACAGCAGGGCATGTTCTGTTAAAAACTGAATATATACCACAGTTAAATGTGGCTTTGAGTATGTGATGCGGCATGGTGCAGGTTCCCATGCATAGTCATGAATATTAAGATTCAGCTGCAGTGGTGTGCATACAAATGCAGACAAACTTCCACACACACATGCTCGCAGGAGTAGTGTCCAGGGAGAAGTGGGAGTTTTTAATTAAGGGTCGGTACACACACTGATTAATTGATGTGGTCTAATACTCTCTCTCACACAGGAAGGTTTTAGAGCTTAATCATCTGTAACACACACAAACATTAATACGATCTGCCTACAAGACAATTAGCAGACATTCAAACATGTTCATTCTCATAGAAAAGGTTAAACAACAAACAGGATTTTATTTTTGCACCATGTTGGAATAAATGGTAATATTAATGTTCTTTCAGATTTGAACGTTATCATCTTCATCCTGGTCTCTTGGCTCACTCTGGTAGATTGCATTCATTGAAAATAAACAAATGGAGCCCAAGTAATTGATGCATTCATTGTCTAGGCTTTGGATTTCAGATGTTTGTTCCCTCAGTGCTTTGACTAAGAATTTTCAGAGAACAGGGAAGCTTTGCGTCACTGAAACAAAAAAACTTGAGCGGTTTCCTCAGACACTTCCAGGGGCTTGTTAATCATGTAGCTCACAATAGCAGTACAATTTGAACTGTAGTGGCCATGCATCCGTCTTGCAGCCCGTGTCCCAGAGGCCTCCCTTCTTTTCTCAGACATTTTCCAGTCTAATTGAACGGGCATAATGAAACACGGAACTCTATTTCTCTCGACCGGCTGGTCTCCTGAATATTCCAGTCACGCTTGCAAAGACAATGAAATGCTTTCCAAACAGTTCATCTTTAGGGCAACATTCAATGCAGCAGGAGTTTGTTACGTGCAGTAAAAAGTGATGAAAACACCTGTGACTGCATCTGTTTTTTGTCTTTTTTTAAATGTCTCGCAAACCTTGCTGGTTAATTTCGATCTGTCAGAGCTGCCAATTCTGCTCATTAAAAGCAGAGCAGGTTTTTTTTATGTACCAAGAATACTGGAGCTGGAGGTATTTCTTTACTTTAAAAATGCCATCATACCTCCTTATGAGTTCTGCCGGATATTTGACAGCTGGGTTTGCTTGTTTCCGTTGCAACATCTGGCAACCCAGTAGCACTGACAGTTATAATGTTTGTTTTTTTCCTGAGGGATACCTGCTCTACCTAATAAAGAATTCCATTGCAAGCGTGTGTGTTTTTGCTCGTCAGTGCTAAACGGTGTATGCTTTGCTAACTCTTCAGCATAGTTCATCAATACAGAATCTCACTCTTACCTCTGCAACACTTCTTTCTCTTTTCTCCTGTCTTTCTGTTGTTCTTCCTTCCACTCCTGACAGTGCTAAGTGCCGAGCTGAATGCCACAGTACAATTACCCTTCTTCCAAATTACAGTGAGTATGCATACATTAGCATGTATCCACACACTTTGGTAGAATTATAGGACTGTCGAGCCGTACCCTACAATTGCATATAAAGACGACACTGAAGTTGAGGTCCGCTCGATTGTATTTTTTAAGCCAAAGTAGTCTGTAATGTTCTTGGCTGTAAAACTAGCCTTGCCCTTAACAGCCCTCCAGTTGAGACATTTACAAAGGCCTTGTTGAGGCCCTACAGAGCCAGAGGCCGAAAGAGGTGACATGTTTACAACTGTCTTGGTCGAAGCCTTTCAGAGTGGCATTTCATCACAAAGTCTAGACTGCTGGTAGATCGATATGGAGGAGAGAGAGGTAAAGAAAAAAAGCAAGACTAAAAAAGTCTAAACCCCTGCATTATTCATTGAGCTTACAATGTAAAAATGATGAACGAGACAAATAAACTGCAGATAAATTAGCTGTTTTTAGAGTACATGCTGAATATGTAAAGTCTGGCTTCAGGGTGGTGCTACAGAGCGGGTCACAAGTCACACATTTCAAACTGCTTTTTCCTCATGGGAGTATGAACATGCTCAGCAAATGTCATGACAGGGTGCTAACAGACTTCTTGGCAGTTCAGTCATCAGATAATCTTACAAAGACATTTCTTGTGCAGAAGTTGAGAATTTGGCCTGACGTTGGTGTTACAGGAAAGGTGAGAGGTTGATCAAAAACACCAGTCAGTATCTACAGTAATATATTCTACTGTATACAGTATGTTTGCCGTGGTTTTATGTTGCCCGCTGTGCAAATGTGCCTGAGGAGAGGAAATAAGCACCAGTCTGCTTTTCATGCAGCATCCCCATGATCAAAGAACTTATTTGCTGAAAAGTTAGCGTGTTCCTCCAAAGCTGCAGGAAGCGGCTATGTCAAAGGAAATGTGACACTGTAGCACAGTGTGGCATGGGCTTACTTACAATTATGAATTTCAGGGGGTTTTACACACTGCGAAGCCTTTGGGCCACAATGAATCAGCACAAAAAAGGCAAAAAGTGGAATGACTTTGCCACTGGTCAGAAAGGCAGAGTCATTCCCCATCCTCAATTATAAGCTGAAAACCCATTCCTTCAAGAAGTACCTCAAATCACCTTCTCTCCATGAAACACTTTCTCTCTCCACATCTTCCACCTCAGCTCACTCTAATTTGCTTTTAACTTTTTTTTTTTTTTTTAAGTCTCCTTCCACCTCAATAAAAAAAAAACTTTTTTAGAGTAATGTTAGTGATCTGGGAATGGAAGCTTATTCTACCACTGGCTTAACTCTAAGGGGCTCTGGATAAGAGCATCAGGTAAATGCCTAAAATACGAAATGGAATATGTTCCCGAAAATGGTCTACGGTTTTTTGGGGGGGGGGGTTTCTGCGGAGGCTGTCATGTGGCGGCCTATCAAAGCAATGAAATCCTCCTTACAGAGATAATTGGCTAAGTACTTTGCTCTCCTGTCAGCAGAGTGGATATAAATATTTAAATGGATTGATACGATCTAAATAAATCACAATGAGTCTGGTAGCAATGCTGGACTTCAGGTATTATGGATGGACTGCATTTTTTGGCCTAAGCAACATTAGATTCAGATATGTGTCAGTTTGTGGAATGAATCCACAGTGTGCCTGGTGTATCCATCAGGAATCAACTGTTAACTGTCTGAATAACCAAAGATTTCTTTGCCAGACACTTGAGGAAAATGTCATCTGTTGATTGGGTTTGCTATCAGCTGTTTAATAATTTAGCAGATCAAACAAGGCATTTCCACTCAGATGAACTGATAGAAACAGTCAGATGCATGCTATTCTGGTATCGGGACAAACCAGACGCCACACAAACACTGTGTAAACCAGAGTCTCATGCTGAGGATCGCCTCAGTGGTAATATGAGTGACACAAAACGATTTTGAGAACGAAAAGTCCGGCATTAGAAACAAAGATGAATTGTTTCAGGTTTGAGCTTGTTTACATCTGGAAAAGCATTCTAATGCTTCGAACATCCTGGGCAGCGTTTACAAACCAAATCAGTTAGTACTGAGGGGAAAATGAAGAACCAAATGAGGAATTAAGGCAGAAAAGCAACTTCATGAAGTGTTAAAGATGGAGGGAAACGAGAGGGAGAGCACTATTAAGAAGTTTGGCTACAGATATAAAAGTGCTACAGGGGCGGGAGGGATGGAGAGAAAGAGAAATTACATTGGGAGAGTGCCTTATGCTTTGGCTGCTTTCTTGACTGATTGAGAACAAAAGTCTCTTCTAATTCTAATGAGTTTAATTATCGCTTGCCCTTAGCCAGGTGTTTGGTACAGCTAATGTCTGGATTCATTAATTGTCAATTAAAACCGAATCAGGTGCACGCTCTCATTCTCATCCGCCGCTCACTGCAAACATTAAAAGTAGAATAACTGTTTGTTGTGTTCAGCCTTTTGATGACAGTCCTCACAAAACAAGATAAGCCCTGGTGGTAAAGTCCTGATAGGAAATGAAGATGGATTTGAGGATACGGCTCTCTAAAGCCAGGATGGCATTTTCTTATCTGTTTTTCTGTGATAAGATAGGATTGGTTTGCATTTCATTCTGTAATGGGGCTCCTGCTATTGCAGAAATTGGAGCGAGGGAGGGGCCGAGTGAAAGACGGCAGGAGTGAAAGAGAGGATGCATAAATAGTGTTGGGATCGATAGAGAAGCGAGGGAGGATTGTTTACAGAACCTGGACTTTTTATTCTCAAAGATTTAAGTAATAAGGTGTGTGTTTCTGTGTCTTTGTGCCCACGTGTGCTAGGGTTAGTGTGTGTTCTTGTGAGAGAATAAGGGGATTTGCCTCATTTTAAGTAGACGATGAATTTGAGCTTAACGCTCAGCACTGCTGCTGAGAAACCAAACTCTTTCAGCTCAGGAGAACAAGAAGGGAGATCGTGGAGAGTGGGACAATGAGGACAAGGACAGGAGATGAGAGTTAACTGCAACTTCTACTTTATTCTTTGCCTGCCTTTCCTTTCTTCTCTCCTTATTCCCTCTATTCTACTTCATTTTTTTTTAATCCAATCCTCTTTGCCATCTTAGTTTCGGCATCTTCTCTGTTCCGCATCTCATCTGGAGAAGAAGAAAACACTTTTTATGTAGGAGTGGGAAAAGGCTACACTTACTGATCTTATTTTATTGATGACACTTTGTAATCGTTGGTCAAAACGACTAATTATTTCTTGCCTAAATGACACGCATGTGAAATCATGCCACAGCATTATGAATGTTATAATATTCAGCTCATGTCATTATGAGTATGATTCCTGAATGTCACCACCACACCTATTTCACAACCATAACAATCTGATGACTTCCATTTAAATCGACTAAGTTTGACATTTGGCAACAAACATTGTGCTTTTACCCTCTGAAAAAAAGGTAAAATAGTACTTATCTGACCATACTTCCTTTGTGGAGCAAATCATTGAGGCGTTTAGCTCTCGGATACAAGTTACTTTGAAAGGGATCACTGCCATGAATAAGACTTACTGTAGACGCTCCCACCGGACACTTTCTCTTCAGCGTCACAAAGGTGTATTTTAAAGCCACAGTTTTGTAGTGTTATTAGTGTTAATGTTTCTATTATGTTGTGTAGAGGTTGGTAATCATTTATCACAGTCAATGTTATTTTATATAATCTTATCAAGATTGTACAGGGTAACCGGAGGGTCATAAAAGTATTAAATAAGCACTGAATTTAATATTTTCAAAGTATAAAATTTTGCTGACAAAGGTCTTAAATCTTTTCTTATCCTTTCCTAGGATAAAATAAATACCATAACGTCATAAATGTATAAATGTGTTGTGTGAGTAATGTTAAAATGTACTGTTTGGTGTGGTCAGTGTGCTGCTTTAAGCTCTTGACTGTGGAGTGTGCGCAAGCTCTGACGTGAATCAGTCCTTTTGTCAGGAAAGAAAACAAAACGTCTTGTACCTTGCTACCAACAAGCTAATGTTAGCTGTCGTTGTAACCCTCAGTGGCAGCAGAATCCAAAATAAGAGTTGTTGCAGACTGTTACAGGCAATCATTGTCAGGCCCAACGCTGTTGGTGCCAAAAACCTGTGGAAAAACGATGGGACTCACAGCTTTGGACTTCCATATGAAACATGTCACATGTGCTCTTGTGTATCAAATATGAATGTGAGTGTTATGTTTTATTAAATTCAAGTACTTAGTCACGTTAAATCATTATTTTCTAGGGCTTGAAATCATACAGATTTTCAATTTTTCCCCCCATACTTCATACTTATTTATATTTATTTAAGATGTATTTCAGTATTAAAATAACTAAATCCCAGATGATGTTGAATTTTATGTCACAATATTGATTGAAATATTGACCAACATTACAGTTTGAGAAATTCAACTGGCAGCCATTGTTCTTTTTCTGCGTGTTTGGAATATACTGTGCGTTTTAATGTTAACACGTGACATTACTGACACATTGAAATGTCTAAATGTTGGGAACTGCCAGACAGAACGATTTAGGAATACGTTTAGAATAGGCAGGATATTGTAGGTGCGGTTAAAGGTCCTCGGTACCCATTTTTTCCTTTTTGTTGGGTCGTTTGAGGCTCTTTAAGGGGAAAATGATGTTCAGTCAGGACTTTTAAGACTACAATGAGCATCCCAGCATAGTGGTGGAATGTGTAATGAAATTGGTCAAGCGGTGATATTTGGGTGGCATGCAGCACTGTGTTGGCGATACTGTTGGGGGTTTATTCTATTTAAAATACACTTGAACTACCATAATGGCGACTGTGTGCTTGCAGATAAAGGGCTGTGCAATTAAACTGTCACCCTGCTGTTCTATTTTTCTTTTCCTATTCTCATTTTATTCTGTCATTCATGTTGTTTTTTTCCAGCAGTGTTCTCCAGGTTTCATTTATCTTTGTTTTATTCTTTTTATTGCATTTTAAATTCTGTTTTTGTTTTTCAATCCCAGCATTATTCTATTCCTTGGTTGCTATTCGTTCTTTGTTATTAAATGGCATTCTGAGGTTTGATTGTGATTGCAATATCCATACACCTCCAAGTGTGTGGGTGTCCAGGGGAGTGGATGGTTGAGCTTAGCTAACCTTTTCATTGCCTAGTGTGTGGCTGATATTAGCTAACGTTATACGTTTGAATGATGCACGTTCCTTCATTTGTGTGTGTAGTTTGGTTATGGATGTGTGTGTGTTTGTGTGGACGGTTCATTGAACGACTGTACACTTGTGCAGCACAGCACTTCCACCCCTGGGCCTTCGAGTGGTCATCTGTGTGGTTGGAAGGTTCAATTATATTCAATAAGACTCCATAATGCCAGTGTTCAAATCCAGCAGGCGCAAACCCCAAGTACACAGAAGGGACAGGGTCAGTGGTTTTGTGGGCGTAGAGCAGCGCTTGCAAGGTTACAAAGGTGAAGTGTGTGTGTGTTTGTGTATGTGGGAACCGTGTTGCTGTCCTTTGTAGAATAAAACAGCCTGCAGATGTTTAATGACCCACAGTTCACTGCCATTTGAGGATTGCACTTTTAATTATGGGATTACTAGCAGTAGTACCGTAAGCGAGTACTGCTGTTTTTACTTTCAGCAAAAGGCTCATGTTTTTACTGACAAATGCAGCTTGACTCGAGCGTGCGTCTAGGTGACAAAGGCAGTGTTACTGCCTTTTTATGACAATGAAGAGCAATTGAGGTGGGATGAATCTTAACATTTGTATTTGGTGTTCCTTAGGTAGCACAAATACTGCAGGTGTTTGATTCCCTTCGGGGAAACCCGTTTGAAATCTCTTCTGTCTTTTAAGATCTTTTGGGTAAATATCCACCAGCTGTCTTGTGCGACCGTGTCGTTAAAAATAAAATCCCTAACAAGAGAAGCTTTTGCTGTGTGCCGATTAGAGCAAGCTGTGACATCTGTTTTCAGTTACAGAATAAATATTTCATTGCTCGTATCTTGTACAGGCAATGGCACACAATAGGACACTGATTAAACCTAACCTTTTGTTGGACTTTGCATAGATTTTAGAGACTAATTGTTCGAGACATGAACTTAGTGTTCATGTAGGTGACTGGCCTAAACTGTGGGTGCTTGGAATTGTGTTGGGGACACGCACACCACTCTGTTCATTATAACTAGGAATGCATCACTGCACTATGACTTTACGATTCATTATTTCTTTGCCCAACGACTTGAGCTGAGTCATCATTGACAAAGTGTTGGAGGCTGGAGACCTTTTCTTTAAAGTAAAACCAGTGATCTGAAAATCGTTTTTGAATACCGTTGGACTGATCAATGACTTCTTCAAAAAAAAGTCTTTCACAGGGGCAAATGGATGTTTGGTGATGGTGTTTTTACAGGGAGAAGATGTGCAGCATCAAACTGTTTTCCTCTGGCATTTTTTATTCCAAACTCTTTTTATTTTTCCAGTCTGTAGTTGCAGAAGTCAATATTTGGCATATGCTTTTACGCAGTGATGGCAGGAGACCTCATCATTTTTTTTTTTTTTATCGTCTGAAGGGACAAACTGTACAAGTTACAAGATGAGTAGTAATTTTCCTCACATTGCTTACAATAAAACAGTTTGCTAAGGGGTGTGTTTCTTTTTGAAAATAGTTCTACAAGCAGTGCTGAGCAATGTGCCAAGGTCTGACATCTCTGTATGCAGTTAAACTCTGAATTTTTCATGGAAATAATACATTTTCTTCAGTGTTTTTGTGCTGGTGCTGGCAAGCAATGGGACATTGTTACAGCTTCACTGTTCCCCTTGTAGTCTCGAGGCTGCGGATGGTTGACAGCACTTTGATCTTAAACAACCACAAGCTAAGCTGCGGCTTAAGATGCAACGGATGACAATATGCAATCCACATAGCTACAGATTTCATATATACAGCCCTCATCCCGAGAGACGTGAATGACAGCCTATTGTGTCAGGCGATAAGACCCATAAGATGTATTTTTATTATATATTTTTTGAAGGAAAGGGCTATAACAAAAATGCATTTGCTTTTTATGACAAGTTTTCCCCCAAAATCTGCAAAGTTGCATTACTATAGAAGGCATAGAGTAAAATGCAGTTTTAATTTTGATTTGGTTAGCACCACACCTGATGAAACAAACCACAAGCACAGAGCAGCGTTTTATTTACAATGTTTTAACCCAACACATCTTCCTCAGTCAAAGCATTGCCACTGGTTGTATTTTGCATATAGAAAACCTCCGTTGGGCAAAACATTGATGATAAAACTCGAGTGAGCATGCTTTTCTGTTAAGTAAACATCCCCCCATTTGGCTAATAAATGCAGCCTTTCTTTCCATAAACTGAAAATATTTTCTCAATCTCTTTCCAGCTTCTGTGTCTCTTTGTGATTCTCTGTTCTACCTTAACCAAACTTCCATGGAGTCATCTAAGAAAAGAACGCTGCATTTAGCAACGCAGAGGAAAATAACGCACCAAGGTCTGAGGTATCCACTAGCAGCAATACACTGAATATTTCATAGTAGTAATCTCCCACTGTATTTGGGCTTTTATAGACATGGCTAGATAAGGAGCAAGGTTAAATAGCTTTACTGTCTGGTGCTTTCAAGTGAAAAGGTAAAGGACTGTCTCTCAGCAGTTAGTCCCAATTATAGCTCCGCTGAGATTCCCAATGGCTGTAAAGCTCCTTACAATGTCCACACTGTATGACTTGAGGAACTGTGGTGACTGTGTGAGACTCTTCTCTTATAGCTTGAGTCCCAGCAGCAGGGCCAAGGGCAAAGTTGTAAGACCAACAGCTGGATCTGTAATGCTGGATCTCTTAATTATTGAGGTATGACAATCATTTGCAAGGAAAGAAGGGAAATATTGTAGAATCAAGAAACATCTACTTGGCTCTTATAACTATTTGGGCGTAGGTATTTGAGAAATTTACACCCAACTCTGAGGTTTTTAGCAATGGTAAATTGTGTTGGTTTAGAGATGGGAGTGGATTTGTGGGGTTTTTAGCCTCCCTAATTGAGCAGCCATAAAAGGCAAATGTAAACTACTTGTATAGAATTCTGTTTATCCGCAGTCTTAGAGTGAGCATGCATGTTTCTGGCAGTCATTTAGCAAGCAATGTCCATTTTATGGAAATTGTGTCAGAGATAAACCCCGAAATGTTGAGTCTTAAAATTCCATCATTTCATAACAGCTGCCCAAAGTGGCAAGTATTTATTGATGTTTTTTTCCCTTTCTTCTTCAGATCTTTAATAGACATCTTTCACATCTCTGCCTCTCTCTTGCTATCCTTTCTCGCTCCATATTCTTACCTTCCCCTGTTGCATGCTCTCTAGGAAACAGCCAGAAAGCCTGAAAGATGACACCCCACTGTATCTGTCTCTCTTTCTCTGCCGCCGTCTCCCACACACATGCACACACAAGATCTCCTACCGCCAGCCTCTCAGAAAAGAAATCGCAGAACGTCACGAGATAAGTTAGATTTCACTCTCGCCTTCTGATCAGGAGTCTGAAGGGAGCCTGCAGGGATGATGAGTCGGAGGAGTAGGTGGTAGCATCGCCACACGGGAGGACAAAGAGAGTGAGGAGTGAAAAATGATAAAAAAGAGGGCAGAAAGCACCGGTTTCATTCTTTGTTCTGGGGGGAAAGTGAGGATAAGATGGGCAGTGGGCGGGATGTTGAAAGAGGTAATAATGAGCAGGAAGAGACCCTGTGGTGAAGTAAGAAAAAGGAGGGAAAAGACATAATCACATCTGTGACAAAATATGAGAAAAGAGATGTCAGAAATAAAATAGGGGAGGGGAAATAAAATAGAGCATACTAGAAAGGAAATGGGCAGAACGAAACAAACAAGAGTAATGGAGAGGTGAACAGAAAAGATATAGTGGAGAAGCTAGAGCATGAAACTTGTTCAAAATGTACCAGAGAACCTGTCAGTGAAGTGATGTGCTCCCCCAGGTACAACAGAAGACAAGTTTAACAGGGGAAGTTGTCAAAGGGGAAAGAGATAGAAGGAGTGGGTGAGAGGAAACGACTGCAAACAATCACCGGACCATCGAGAGCAAGTACTGAAACAGAGAAATGGGGAAAGGGACAGAAATGGGCTGATCTGCAAGATGGAGAGAGGTTGAAAGTGGTAGAGAGCGACCGAGAGGCCAGCGTATCACAGCATGAGGAGAGGACTCTGTAGTGACACCACTCAGACTGGAATCAAGTGCAGATTATTAAAAAAATTTAAATTACTGTGCACTATGTAAGAAAGAGGAGACATAATTCATTAAAATTGTACAAAAAAAAACCCTTTAACAATCAAATCTTCAAGCTTGAGCAGTGGAGCAATGGAAATAAAAAGCATTTTGAAGTTTAATGCTGCACAATACAATGCACTAGTGTGGGAGTTCAAAAGAATTGGTTGGATTTAAACCTAACAGATCTTTCAGCTGTCGGGCTTATTAGGACTCAAAGAGGTAGACACATTTCCCAAACAACTGAAACTGAGGATTTCTTTGAATCCATAATTGGAACAGTTGCCATCCACGTTGACTTGCCAGCAATGGATTCCATCCAAAAACTGCAGCCATATACACAACTTCCTTAGTTTCCCTAAGCTTTGTTTAGCTCATTGTTTCAGTTTGGTTTGGTTAGCTGGACCGCAAACAACTATGATCAGCCCTGTTTCTAGCCAGAGCAGGAAATTAATTTTTTCAGATAAACCCTCTGTGCACTACCTGCCCAGCACCAAATGCCAGATAGAAAAAGTTAGTGACTTGCTGGTGAAAATAATGGAGACAGATATGTCCCTCAGGAACAAACATCCTGAATCAAAGCACAAAACAGAGTGAATATTGGACTTTTACAGAAACGTGACTCCAATTGAATGCTCACCAACGCCTTCACCATAACAACCTTATCAGGTGATAATATGTCAGTGTTGTGTTTTCAGCTGGTTTCACTGCCTCCAAGTGGCCAAAACATCAATTGATGCAATTTTGACTTGGATTGGTGGTGATGATTTAAAAATTCAGTACATATAAATGTTTCATGTATGAGGCCCAATGTTGTGCTACCACTTACTCCATGCTAACAAATACAATTCATATTATTTCAGTGCTCCCAATGAGCCTGTCCATTCAGCTGTGTGAATGTAGCCCAGTTGGTAAAGCATTACTGACACTGCCATGGTCAGGGGTCCCATTTCTTGTGTAGCTCAATAGCTAGGTTAGAAGGGTAAGGTGACACTAATACTGCTGGAGGGCTTCTGTTCCTTCTGGGATAAAAAAAAAAATATTACATGTTCACTCATAATGGTTCAGGGCACATTGAATAAAGGCATCCAGCAGAAGTCGTGTTCTGTTCCTGGGTTTTTCCTCAGTAATGGGACAAACATGTTGGTACCCAACAGCTGAATCTTTGGTCATGACTTTAAACATGTCAAAAAAATTGGTCATGGACAGACGAAGAGTGAGAGAGGATGAGGAGGGAAGATAGTCACTGAGTTGATAAAATGAAGGGAGTTAATTACCTTTACATGCAAACTAATTTTCCACTATTATGATTTATTCCTAGATTTGTTAAGGGTTATGTAAACCGCATATTCCGTTTAAGACATTCCTTATTAGGCCTCAAAATGAATGTAGCATTTTCCGGTGGATATACCATTTTTATTTGGGCTTTAGGAGCATTCGGAATAACCCAGTTTTGCCTGTTTACAGTCAGCTCTGTGCTTTGAAAACAAACCATCTAGCAAGGCTGGGGAATAGATGAATGTACAAAAGAAAAAAGAAACGCGCCTTCTTTTAAACATTACGACAGAATTGGATATCAACCGGCTTTGGGATATGTGCAAATATTGCAATGTAGATTCTTTTCAAGAAGGTGGTTGAACGATGAAAGCGGTGTGTGTGTGTGTGTGTGTGTGTGTGTGTGTGTGTGCACAGTCGGATAAGGCTGCATGTAAATAGGAATATTAGTGGAACATTCATTTCCATTAGCCATGTAAATGCCTTAGTAGAAAAATTGAAGTGTGCATGTAAACGTAATCACGGTCTCTCAATGAAATGCTCTTACTTAGCAGCTGAAGAGGAACCAAGAGAAATGTGAGAGGTGAAGGAGAGAGCTGCTGAATGGAAGAGAGCTTATTGTTTTTCAGCATGAAGTTGAAATGAGGTTACTACATTAAGATTTTCTGCATTCAAATCTGAATTTGCTTCAGTTTTGAATATTTCTAATCTTGGAATGGATGTATGTATTCGAAGTCACAAACCCTCATTAAGATGTATTACTTGTTTTGTCTACGATTGCATGCATGTGCTCATGTTTTCATAATTAAACAAATAATTAGTCACGCTCAAAAAGTTGCTGTTGAGAGGGAGGGATTAAAAGTCGAAAAGAAGGAAGTAGAGGCAAATAAACCAAAAAAGGCAAAAACAGGGCAAACTTAATAATAATAATAATAATAATAAACAATAAAAGTTGAACTATGAATTTTAATAAAGTGCGTGGGTAGGTTAGGCGCTCTTGATATGGTAGCCAGAAGTGACAGAAAGAGACATATTAACATGATATAGAAAAAGAAGCTAAAGGGAGCAAAAGAATAAAGGAGAAAGAGAAGGTTAATATTGTTCAAGGGAGGGTGGCATAGAGAGGCAAAGAATATTTTCTTACAGTCAGGAGAGCAGAATAAAATGAGTGAAAGACGACTAGAGCGAAGAGAGCAGGGAGGTCAAAGAGAAGTGGAGATTAGGAGCGAATGCGGTGAACAAAGAATTGAATGAGAAGTCAGTGGAGGTGAAGGAGAGAGCAAATTATATAGAAGGCTAAATTAAAGATTGTGGAGAGACGGCGAGGAAGGCAGAGAGAGAGAGAGAGAGAGAGAAGAAAGGAAATGAGGCATGAAGGTAAAGCCTTGCAGGAGGCTCAGTCTTCTATCACTGGAGCACCTCTCTAGTTCGGGCATTGTTTCTCCTGCTTTGTCTTCGCTCTTTGCCTCTGCTGTCATCTCTCTTTCACTGCCGTGTCTTCTCGCAAATCTATTCCTCTACCCGTGCTCTGTGTACCATGTCATTATCAAATGAACTCTGTGTAATTAAACACAGTACAGCTGAGAGTACTGGTGTGGGTGGTATAGGTAGTGCTGGTGTTTATCACAATTTAGCACATTTCCAATACAATTGCTGTAGAAGCTGCATTGATCTCCCCCTTCTCTCTCCTTCTCTTTACTCTTCCATATCAATGAGTCTTTTTATTTATCATCTTCTGTCTCTCTCTACTTCAATCTCCTCATCATTCCGTCCTCTCCCCTGACTCTCATCATCACCATGCAATGCTGACTCGTTTGAGGAGTTGCACTATAAACACATACTGACGAGTTGAGTCCAAGAGTGACTGACGTCACATCTTTAGAGAATCCCTTCAAATCTGATAGTCAGGTAATATCTCACACAGATTGACACTGCAATACATGCTCAATATGAGCATTCTGACGCCATCAAACCTTATCATTAGCTCCCCTGACAATCTGTCATCATTAAGGCCTTGTTTCCCCTGAGCCTTGTTAACCATAATTGCCAACAGAAAAACAATATTACAAACAGCAATTAGTGTCTGTGTGTCTGTGGATTCTATGTTGAATTTATAAGAAAGGTATTTAATTTGAGGTGTCCTGTCCAAATGGCACTGTTACCATCATCATATTGAATATCCAACAATAATTCAATTTTCAATTCAATTTTATTTATATAGCGCCATATCATAACAAAGTTATCTCAGGGCACTCAATCACATGGAGCCGGTCGAGACCAACTTCCACGCACACAAAGACCCAACG
>JAVQJD010038183.1:0-22328 GCA_036023655.1 Nannoperca australis | reverse complement strand
ACTCGTCCTGGAGCAGCTCCGGCCCCTGGTCCATACATATTCGGACCCTCCCTCTACACCTCTACACCCTCTATTTTCTACTGTTTATTATTCTTTTTTCAATAACTTTATTGAGCATTGTAACTGTATCAAAAAGCAATTTCCCTTCAAGGATTAATAAAATATTTCTGATTCTGATTCTAATTTATGTGACAGCTTCCGCGCTCTTATTTTGAAGGTCTCGTCTAGATTGACGAAACTCTCGCACATGCGCAGTTGATTCAGTATTGAAGCGCATGGCGCGTCGGAGACATTTAAACTCTTTCTGCCAGAGAGCCAAACCAAAGGCGTTTTGGTGCTTAAAAACTTAACCAAGTTGCCACTGTTTCATGACGTTAGCCACGTGTTAGAAAGTCATTCTGCCAGAAAGCCAAACCAAGTAGTTTTAGTGAGTTAGACCTAAGCAAACTGCGACAGTTTCACAAATCTCGCGAGAGTTTAGCACATCGGCCACGCCCAAACCGGAAGTATTGTTCTGCCAATACAATCTCATCTTACTGTCTGCACTGCGGTGTGATGCCGAGACCACATTACACCTTTATTACCTTTAGCGGTGTATGGAAGAGCTGTCAGCGGTTTACGAGAGCGACCGACACATTTATGTGTACAGACTTCACGCACAACCGACCGACGGACCACCGGTGACTGACAGCAGGCACAGGTTTATGCTCAGGGCTTAAATGCTCCACATTTGTTTTCTTTTAAAACCAACTACAATAACCTGTTTCCAAAGTTTCCCACCCTTAATGTTTACAGACCGCTCACCGTCATTTTAATTTTGTTAAATACATATAAAAACTATAGAAGTACTGTATGATACAGGCTGAAATGTTAATGTTGACATGTATCTCTCTTTCCAAGTACATGTTGTCCATTTCCCACCATCTCACTGACCAAGTTACACATCACACATATCTAACAAATGAATATCTTCCAGACAAACACAGTTTCTCCTTCTGTGGAGTCAGAGGAGACAGGATGTGGAGTTGCAGCCCGTGGGCTCTTCTGCCTCCCGTCTACAGTGTGTTCACTGCTGCTGGACTGTGGCTGGTGTAAGTACCTACCTGTAACTATCAGTCTGACTACTACTACTATAAATATACACAAAACCAGACACGCACAACTACAAATGATGACAAATCACTACAAAGAGACTCAAAATATTACAAAAACAGACACAAAGACAACAAATACACACTAAACAACTACAAATACGCGAAAACAACTTGAAAGAGACACGAAACTACAACACAAAGAGAAGAAACTTAACGATTATAAACCTGTGTAGGTCGGGTGTCACTCCCGAAGCAGGTGAACTTACAGTAATATGATTCCACCCATCTTTAATATTATGTTTCCTCTTTTTTTTAACAGATACTTCATAGCTCTCCGAGATGAGATGATAGCACCCCTGGGTTCAAAATACTGGTGAGAATTAAACAATGTTATGTAAAGCAAAGAATGACTTTTAGATATTTTTGGATTAATCTTTTTTGGTTTGTTTTTAGGAGAATAAATGGATCCTTTATTCCTCCCTACATCAGGTACATACTCGTCATTTCCTTTTAACAATAAAAGCGTAGTTATTGCTGTAAATAAACTTAATTTCACAACATGTCTCCCGTTTCCCTTGTTCAGTATTGCAGGCAACTCTCCGCCATCCAGCTGCATCTTCAGCGAGGTCATGAACCTGTCTGCGTTTGTGGGTAAGAGCAGTGTTCATCGTGTTAATACAGGTATTTAAAGGACAACAAATCCCACAAAGCCAAGTGTTAGTCTGTCTGACTTCCTGTCTGTGGTTCTCGGCTCAAAGCCTTTTTAAAAAGGCAACAATCATTTCCTGAAACGGCTGCAGCTCACTAGTTTTGATCAAACAGGAGGAAATAGAGCGTTTGTCAGGGACTATTTTCAGGGGCGGATGAATCCACATTTGCTGCTCTAGTGAGTATTTGAGGCAGCAGGAGTGTGTGTGTGTGTGTGTGTGTGGGGGGGGGGGGGGTAATGGAGGAACAACAGTGTGACTCGCTGACGTGGTTTTAATAGTTTTGGATTGTTATTAGCACATTTTACGATTTGTGTGATGGAATATCACAGAAAGGAATCCTTTAATTCATGAACAGACAGTTTTGTGCCACAAGTTGAATGAAACCAGTTTAATAAATGTTTATTGTGTGTTACAGGGTTTGTTATTGCCGTCCTTCGATACCTTCAGCTGAGAGACAGAGTGGACAAACCGTGGCTGAACGTCGTCAGCCTGGTGGCTTTCTCTATCGGCTCCTTTGGGATGACGATTCTAGGAAACTTCCAGGTGTCGCGCGTCACGGACACGATGCTTCACCTGCAGCTCCAGTTGCAGAGACACGAGTGAGTTCATTGATTGATTGATTGATTTTGGTTTCAGTTTATCCACGAGAAGATGATTCACAACATCGGCACCTTGCTGGCGTTTACACTGGGGTTGGGGTTCTGCTGGGTGCAGTCCTACTTCACCCTGAGAGTGAACATGAAGAACGAGGGGAGGACGGTGGGAATCATCCGCTTCCTGCTCTCGGGGTTCATCACCGTCTGCATGATACTTGGTATCCTTTTACTCGTTTAATGGACACGTTTAAAAAGCAGCGACTGACACGTGGTATGTTATGACTTTAAATCTGTAAATCCTGGAACAATCAAACATATTGATTAATCAACTTCTATCTTCAGCTCTGATATAATGTAGTTTTATAAAGAGAAATAGTTCAAACATTTTGAGAAAAGTTACCACTCTCTCGTGTCTGTGCGGAAAAATATGAAGCTACACTCAGCAACTGCTTAGCTTAGCTTAAAAACTGGTCGTTTCTACTCTTCAGTTTCTGTAGATTAAAATATTTTATTAGATTATATACGAAATATAATGTGCGTGTTTAGACAGAGCCAGTTTCCTCCTGTTTCCTGTCTTTTAACCAATCAGAATCAAGAGCTAACTCAGGTTGTTTTTGGACTTTGTTAATAATAGTAAACGCTGCACGATGAAACTGCCAAACTTCTTATCGTTAGCAAATGAAACACCACAAAGTATCAACATTCATTTACTTAATTAATGATCAAAACAGCTGCAGATTAGTTTCAGTTGTGTCTTTATTTCCTGAACTCTCCTGGTGCAGAACTCCTCCTGAAGGTTCAGAAGCACCACGCGCAGGCAGCTCCGTGCCAGTGGGCGCTGGTCATGCTCTTCCTCGTCTTCTTCGGCACTTTCGCCATCGAGTTTCGCCACAGCCGCTTCCACGTACTGTGCACGGACAACTCTGGGCGTCCAGTCAGCCAGTCAGAGACCTCGCCTGAGGCTGTAGGGGAGTTACTGTCTCCAGGTGTTCGGGTCTAACTGCAGGAGACGATGCACGGACCAGCACATTATTAAGATGCACTTATTACACCTCAACAAGCTGCACATGTTGCACGTCTCACTACTGTTGTATTCATGTTTGACGGGGACATATCTTTTATTCAAGTATTTTAAAGTTACATATTTTTTTAAAACCCACGCAAAACAATCTGCCTTTTATCTGAGAATTAAAGTTCGCTGTGGCAAATTAGTTTGACCATTTCTGAACTCTTCTTTTTACACATTTCTAGATCCTTTTTATAACGTTTCTCCTGTTGTTGTTGGGATTGTTTGAATCTACACAGTTCACAGTGAGGTTTGAGTAACTGGAGCTTTGTTTTATGAAAGATGTTGCGTAGCTTAGCTTAGCATAAAGACTGGAAACAGAGGGAAGAGCTAGCCTTGCTCTTGGGGGGGGGATTACATTGTACAGTTAAAAACAATGTTTTAGGTTAATTCCACTATTTTAAGACTGATGTGACCACTTTTTTAAATAAATAACATAATTCAGCATTTCTCCACCCGAAATTGATAGCAGCCAGTTAGCTTAGCTTAGCATAAAGACAACTTAAACTTCAGTGTTTGTACAGATTAGACCAACAGTGTTTTAATTAGTGAGCTTTAAAGGTGCTGGTTGGCTGATGTGTGATAGAGCCAGGTAGCTGCTAGCTGTTTCCCCTTATGCTAAGCTAAGCTAACTGGCAGTAGCTTTATATTGGACAGACTGACTTGCTGCATTGAATCACCTCCCTCGTACTGTGGTGGGGCAGTACACCACAGTTGATGCCGCTCTCGTACCTGAATGCTAAATATGAAGCTATTGCTGGCAGCCGCTTAGCTTAGCATAACTAGCCTGGCTCTGTCCAAAAGGTCACAAACTCACCACCTTTTAAAGCTCACTAATTAACACGCTGTAGTTTCTGTAACTCTTGGCAAGAAAGCAAACGTTTGGCACCAATATCTCTACACATTTTCATCATTTTTGCCAATTGACCCTTTAACTTTTCATATTTACAGCACTTTTCGAACGTAAACACTGAGGGAGCAGACAGACTTCTGTGTGAAACGAGGCATTTATTTATTTATTGGAAGCAATTTAGATCATTTCCTGAATTACACCAATTATGTTTCACACATAATTCTATGTTTTGGCAATTTTTAGGTAACTTTCCAACACCAACGTTACAGATAATGAGGATGGCACATTTAAATAGACACCGTTCACCTGCGAGGGACTAATTAAGACATTGGAACAAAGTTTGAAATGAGTACTTCCTGTCAGCAGCACCTACACTGCACTTTCTAAAACATTAAAAATGTTAATGACCAGTTCAATCACTGGATAAAACTTCACACGCGTGTGTGTGTAGAGGGAGGACACGCCTTACAAAACGGTGACGATCACAACACACACACACACACACACACACACACACACACAGTTGGAAAGATTTCATTAAAGGGAAACTCCAGGTTTTTTTTAAACAAATTTGGGGGTTTTGAAACAGGTCCGCACACTAAAAGTGCTTGTTTTTGCCAGTGACTCTGGTTCAGACTGTTATTCAAAGTGTCTGACAACATTATGGGATGGATCCCTGCAGAGACAGACCTTCTTCTTAGAAAATTCCTTTCGTCTTCCTGCAACATTTTAACCTCTCGCGAGATTTTCTGTTTCTGGTCAAACAGAAAGGATCAGTCTCTGTGGGGATCCATCCCATAATGTTTTCAGACACTTGAAACCCAGAGTCGCCGGCAATAACATGCACTTTTTAGTGGACACAATTTGCCCGCAAACGTTACGATGCAGCCACGTTTTGACGATCTACTGGATCAAGTCCAAAACCTTTTGTTCCTTTTCGTACTTTAGAACCCAAATGTGTAAAATCAGGACCTGAAGTTTCCCTTTAACACCAGAGAGGTTCAGAACAGGAATACGGTTCATCTAAAAAGAAACTTTACAGCTCAAGTGCGGTTTTCCTTCCTTCAGGCTTGTTGCATCTTTAATCTACAGCTTCTTCCCAGTCATTCAAATGGTCCAGTGACAGTGATTACACATTTGAGTTCCTGTTACGCTCCGTAGATCCTGAGAGGCTTCTTACAGGCTGGGACTTCATTAGCGGCGGCTAACTGTCGCCCCCAGACGGAGGCTAACTGTCGCCCCAGACGGAGGCTAACTGTTGCCCCCAGACGGAGGCTAACTGTCGCCCCGGCCGGAGGCTAACTGTTGCCCCCAGACGGAGGCTAACTGTCGCCCCAGACGGAGGCTAACTGTCGCCCCGGCCGGAGGCTAACTGTCGCCCCGGCCGATGGCTAACTGTCGCCCCGGCAGCACCTCCTACACTGAACCGTCAACGTGGAGCTAACAAAAACACCAGAGTTGCAGAATGGGGGTGAAGAAAAAGGAGGGGGGGGGGAGGAGGAGGGGGTGCAAAGAAAAGAAGGAGCAGGTCAGAGACGTTGTCCACGTCGGTGTTAAACACGTCTCTTCAGTTCCAGTTGGCTAAAGGACGTGATGAGGTGATAGTGGGCCCTCTCGTCGTCCGTCAGCTCCATGTTTCCAGGCCGGACCACCAGCGCCACGTTCACCCCGGCTTCTTCTGCTGCCTTCGCCTCTGCAAACGTACAAATCCAGCACTGAATACGTACACATACATATATCTACACACACACACACACATCTCTCTCTTTAGATATAAAGAGATTGAATCTCACATTAGAGTCTTACTGCAAAGTGAAAAATTCAAGCACAAATGTTCAGACTCTCGAAACCTTAATCACTTCATTGTTGCTATAGTTAAATTTCAAACATTAAAATATTGATAAAACACCAGATTTTCTTTGTAGAAAAACTAATCGAGTATATATTTGAATTCACGGATATTCCTGACCTTGAAAACAAAACCGTTAAAATTAAGCATTTTCCGGACTTTGTGTGAACCCTGTTTCAAAGGTTCCCCGTGGAGGTTTCGATCACCATCAATGTGATTGATTTTGTACGTATTTGGTCATAAACAGACATTTTGACCTGAAATATTATAAATCACAACACAACGAATAAAAACCTGATTTCAGCAACGCTGTTTTTAATAAAGCAAACAAGTGCGAAAGACTACAAATCTAAATTATTATTCTATAATAACTTGCATCATCGCTAACACACGTACCTCGAGTGACGTCTGTCAGGAACGTGATTTCCTCGGGTTGGCAGCCGATCCTCTCGGCGATTCTCTCGTAGCTTTTGGCATCTACTTTAGCTCCTATACTGGTGTCAAAGTGACCATCGAATAACTGAAAGGACATAAAACCACATCATCAGTCTCGACATCTAAAACAGCACCAGTTCACAAAAAAACGACTAAATCAATCAATTATAAAAGTTCCTTCCCTGATAACACAGAAGTAAATATGAAATACTGGTGCCAGCGTCTGTTTGTGTGGAACATCTTCATACTAAGTGCTGAACACACGACGTGGCGGCTCCACTTACGTCTAAAACGTCTCCTTCCACCGAGAATCCAAACAGAAGTTTCTGTGCCTCCACGCTTCCAGAGGAGTAAACGTACACTTTCAGTCCTTGTCCTTTCCATCTTCTGATGGATGGAATGACGTCCTGATAAACCCTGTTAGCAACGAGACCGAAACCCCAAGATTAACCTAATTTAATTACTTTTATTAATTTAGTTTTCAGAAACCAAACGTGTAATGAACTGTTTTCTCCTCTCAGAATGGATCATAGAGACGTCGTCATATAATTATGATTTGTTCACAGTCCAGGATCGTGTCTGCACGTCTGCACACCCCCGTTATTCTGTCTAGTTTGTCATGTTGACATAAAACACATAAAATAACTTCCCATGACGATAAAAAATTACTGATTACATGATTTTATTAAAGTTATTACTGTTAAAATATTATATTTATTCTATAGCGACTGCAACTTACAATTACAATCTCATTCTTAATTATTTGGTCTAAAAAAGGTTAAATAACGACTAGTTTCCTGTTGCATGAGACAAAATTCTGTTTATTCAATTATCAAAGCAGCTGCTGATTAGACTTCTGTTGATTGACTAATGAATCACTCGTTGGGCTCTAATGGGCTCGCAGGTGACCACCATGTGTACCGATACAGAGGCTGCAGTTGTGGGACACAAACAGTGCGAGTCTTTAAGTTTTCTCCCAGGTTTGAACGCACAGACGCTGTGAAGTCTGAACGGAGCGTGTGCAGGATGAATGTTGAAGTGAGGAAAATGATCAGGTGTACTTACTCGCCTTTGATTCTCCCAGAAGAGTACGCTGCTCTCCACATGTGGCCCTGGAGCTGTTTGAGTGCCGTTGACTTCCTGTCTGCCTCCATCTGCCACAGCACGTTATCCACCACCTCCCTGATGGCCTTCTCCTCGTCCGTGTGGACCGTCTGGTCCACGGCGTGGACGGGACACGAGCGGTTCTGTCTCATGTCCTCTTCAATCTGCCACGACAGGCGGGTGGGTGTTTTTATTGAAAGGCGTGTTTTTGTGTCGTCTTTGTTAAAATAACAGCAACACTCAGGCAACAGGAGCACAACGTGCTTCATGGGGCAGTTGTTCACAAGGTTTTGTATCATAATTATTTAAATCAAGAACATAAGTCATCCGCAGGTGTGTGTGACATATTCATTATATTACAAAACATGACACTCCCTGCTTCAAGTCTCAATGATTTGAGCAACATTTTAAATTACTGGACTTAAATTAACAACATTTTTGCAGGACAACCTGCATCCACACATCCTGACACCTTTGTAGTTGAGTTAAACAAAATATGGACAATTAAAAAAAGGTTAAACTTCTGATTTTCTGCTCTAATTTAAAAGTGTTTACATCATTATTGTGTGAATATTGAAGAAATGACAATCCTTTTTACACATAGTCCCCAATTTAAGGGGGACCGAATGTAATTTGACAAATCAACATAAACCTAAATTCATCAAATCTAAAATGTTGTTGCAAAAACAAATCCATCCTCTGTGCAAATCACCAGCAAAACCACGAGCAAAACTTTTTGTAATGTTATATTATATTAATGTAAATATATTTGTGTTGGACTGTTTGTTAGAAAAACAAGCAACATCAACATTTTGATACTATTTTCTGACATTTTATGGACCAAATGATTTATCCAGAAAAGAATGGACAGGTTAATCATTAGTTGCAGCCCTGTTACACTGACACCAGGTCTCCCCTCCTCCAGTCATTAAGATGTTGGTACTAACAGATTGTGGGCAGGAAGAGGTTAGCCTCCTCCTCCTCAAATAACCTCGGAAGAAAAGCAAAACTTTCCCTTAAATTACATTTAATCGGTTGTGAATCCAACTTAAAAAACTCCTCGACTCTGTACCTGTTTCTTCAGGAGATGAACATCTTGTTTGCACTCGTCTTCTTCCCAGTGAGTGGACAAGTAATCCTCAAGATGCTCCCTGATGTATGGAAATAAGATATCCTGGAAACGACAAAGTGGAGCCATGAGGTGAGTCAACAGAGAAAAGAAATAAATAGATCAGACTATTTACTGGGTTTTATTATTTTCTAGGTTTTCGGTGCATAATATTTGGGCTAGTTTGCCCGGGTGTCTGTCTTATACTAGTTAATTACCATCTTAACTGTTAATGGATGGTAAAGCTGGAGAAAATGTCTTCTGATAACTCCTTGCAGCTGTATGATTAAAAAGTGTATCACGTGAGTGAAAAAATACTGTGCATTGACGATATAATATATATATATGCATTGAATCAGAACTACAGATTTTGCCATATGTACATCTTTGTTTGTTTTTTTAGACACTTCCATATTATAAAAGCGTAAAGTCTGATATATCGGACCTTATTTTGAATACAAGTCAGAATTTCCTAGCTGTAATTATGGCTTGGATGTTGACGTGAATATTATTTAAAGGGGAGAAAGCTGTAATTACGACAAATCCGACGTGAACTTAACGCCGCATACGGTCTGTTTTTATCCGGTGGTGACTCTATAGTTTCTGACAATTACATTTTAAACGAGTTCGTTGTGTAAAGCGAATGAAACTAGAATGATGAAGAAAGAGAGCACTGAATTATACATGTAGAAAAAAATAAAATTAGCGTTACATGTAGGTATGACTGCTACAATGGTCAAACACTGTCAAGCTATACTGGTTTAGCTGGCTGCTACTGGTGACAGGCATCTGTTAGCATGGTCGTAGAGAGCCGTCGTTGAGCACTACATAATTAGCTAACAATGCTATTAAATTAGTATGCTTTAAAACAACAGTTCTGTCTAATATAACCTACCTTTACAAATGTGATTGGTGTGGTTGTTCCTTCAATATCCAACAAGAGTACACTGGTGCTAGCAGGAATTGAAACAGTGGCCATTTTTTTAAGGAGTCTGCAGCTGGTTAGCTGACGTTAGCTTAATTAGCAGCACCACAGTGCTAAAACAAAATTGCCGGGCAACTCTGGTGCTTTGACCCGGACAGGTGAAGCAGAGAAGAGGTTATCTGACGCGTAAGAAAGGTACCACCTGGTTAATTTGTGTGCCACTAGCTAGCTATCATTGCCATCCCCTCGCACGGAACACCGGACAGTGAGCACACATGTTCAGGGGCGTCACTTCCGCCTCTTGCCCGGTGGGTGGCGGAAGTGAGCGTGTTTTTGCGAGAAACACACGAAGAAGAAAATGCGAAGAAAACAAAACGACGCTCACAAATCACCCCTAAAATTGTAGCAACTAAAACTAATTTTTGTCTTACTGAAACACATTTATTTGACTAAATTCAGATTAACGTTACATTTTGGTTTACTTAGACTAACTAGGCAGAGTGCTCCAATTAACGCCAAGAGTTTACAGCTAACGATATATGATCACAGAATATTAGCTAGCCACTAGCTAGCAACAGCTGACAGCAAGCAAACAAGCTAGCTTAGCCGCTAGGGGGGGATTCTGACGTTGCTTAAGTTTCCGAGCTGTTTGGCGACAACTTTGGTTAGGAGCTAAACATGTCAGACGACTATGAATTCAGCGATAACGCGACCATGATGAGAATGGAAGAGGATGGAGAGGCGAACAGCGATGACCCGATGTCTGCGACCGGGGACTGTGGCCTGATGGGGAGCGAGGCCGAGGGATCAAGGATTGACGCCAGTAAAAACGAAGAAGATGAAGGGTACGGTTACATTAAACCTGATCTTACAGTGAAAACTAGTCTCCAAAATAAAACATATGTAACCGACATTAACACGCTACAGCTGTGTTGTAAACAGGTGCTGCAACGACTTATGGTCTCTTTAAATGTGCTGGTTTGTCAATAGGAAGATGTTTGTCGGAGGGCTCAGCTGGGACACGACCAAGAAGGACCTGAAAGATTACTTTTCAAAGTATGGGGAGGTTGTGGACTGCACTTTAAAACTGGATCCGATGACTGGCCGTTCAAGGGGCTTTGGCTTTGTGCTCTTCAAAGACCCTGACAGTGTTGACAAGGTGTAGTGTTTACATCATGTGTGAACTGCAGATAATGCCACATGCACAGTGCAGACTTATAATGTAAAATAAAGACATTTGGCTTTATGAGTTGAATGTAATGGTGATACACGAGAGGCACAAACTGGGGTTAAAAAACTGCACATCTCCAATTTGTTTAATTCAAATGCTTTATTTTCAAGCATAGATGCCAAACATCTGCTGCTTCCAGCTTCTTAATCGAGAGTGTTTCCTGCTTTTCTCTGTTTTATATCACTGCAAACTCAGCATGTTTGAGTTGTGGACGGTTGGTAGATTAACTGATTATGAAATTGGTGATAAATTGAAACAAAATGGCAATCCAGTGTGATGGTTAGGCTAAGAACAACTAAACATGCTTTGCAACGGTCTTTAACAATCACCTAGATGAGGAGTTGTGAATTAACACTTGTAAATGATTGTTCTGTGTGACCCCTCTTGTTGTTTGATGACTTTGTTGTGAAGGTTGTCTCCCAGAAGGAGCATAAACTCAATGGAAAGGTCATTGACCCCAAAAAAGCCAAGGCCATGAAGAGCAAGGAGCCCGTAAAGAAGATCTTTGTTGGTGGTCTCTCTCCAGACACTCCTGAAGAGAAAGTCAGAGAGTACTTTGGTGCCTTCGGGGAGGTAAGATGTAGCTTTGAGTTGCTGCTGTGGCTCACTGGGGTCTTTTTTAAAATCCATTTTATGCATGACTGTGTAACTCTCCTGACTCCTCTAAGTGCTGGTAAATAAAAATGTTCCTGCCCATTGTTTCCTTTTATAAACATAATTAGACCGACTTTTCATGAAGACCACTGATTTTACACACACAGGTGGAGTCAATTGAACTTCCCATGGAGAACAAAACAAACAAAAGGAGAGGCTTCTGCTTCATCACATTCAAAGAGGAGGAGCCAGTGAAGAGCATCATGGAGAAAAAGTACCACAATATTGGACTAAGCAAGGTACAGGCTCTTTTTTCTGTCCGGTCACACTTGGTGCACATGATGGTTTCTTTTTATAACTAGTTAATTAACTGACACATGACCACAAAGGAAATAAATCAACCTAATTGGTGTTCCTTTAGTGTGAAATAAAAGTGGCAATGTCCAAGGAACAGTACCAGCAGCAGCAGTACTGGGGAGGCCGAGGTGGATACTCATCCAGGTCTCGAGGAAGAGGAGGTGGTGAGTGTTACATGTAAAGAAACATGTAAATGATGCTACTGGTGCACCTTTTGAAGCCCTACTGACGTTTGAAATAAGAAAATATAGTGTAATTAATCAAATTGTATTCATTCCTTTTAAAGGAATAGTTCAGCATTTTGGGTAATATGCTTCACTTTATTGCCGAGAGTTAGATGAGCCGATCGAAATCAATCTCATGTCATGAACCTACTGCCAGCAGGCGGTTAGCTTAGCTTTCTCATTTTCAATGTGATGTTTTTGTGCAGATTGGCACAGAATCTAATGGACAAGAGGTTAAAACACAGACCGTAAACCACATCGTCTGCGTTCGCGTCTGGCTGGGATGTTTTTTGCACTTTGTGAGACAGACTTGAGGTCTTGCGATCATGAAAAGCGTTTCATTTAAATTATTTTAATTGCAGGTCCCAACCAAAACTGGAACCAGGGTTATGGCAACTACTGGAATCAAGGCTATGGAAATTATGGCAATTATGGTTACAATAATCAAGGATATGGAGGATATGGTGGCTATGATTACCCTGGTTACAACAACTATTATGGATATGGTGACTACAACGGTGAGGAAACCATGGATAAAACACCGCAATGAGCTCACTTTACTTCTCTCTTTGTTTCTAAATGATTAAACATGTTGTACCTCACTTGTAGATCAATCTGGGGGATATGGCAAGTCGCCACGGCGTGGTGGTCACACCAACAGTTACAAGCCGTATTAATGGGGGAAACCCTCCTCTTCAAGTAGGTATGTAAACCCATAAATACACTACTTACTGTAAACTTAAAGTAGTCATATTTACTTTGCTGTTTGGTAACATAATGTGTAATTTCCTCTTATAAATTTCTTTTTCTCAGCACCCTCAAGTGCTTTACAGTAGTGGTAACATAGAGGCTACGCTCTTGTGGCGATTATTTTAACAGCTGGCCTTCTGCTGCCTCTTTTGCACCTTCTTTTTTTTTTAAGTGTAAAGTTAACAGGTAAAGTACTGCTACTACAGTAAATGGATGCCAAAGTTAAGGATGTGCAAGGAAAAAAAACAGAAAAGGAAGTATGTTGTCTCCTAACTCTGACATACCTTGTTTGTACCTGCCAGCGGAGCTTCCTTGCAGGCCATGAGCTGACTCCCAGATACTCTCAGGGCCCGCTCAATGCGGACCGGGTACGAGAAGCATACGCTCTCGAATGCTGCCATTTGGTATGGTCTTACAACATCCTGTATGAGCATTTCTAAACTAAAACAATATGGGACACGTCCAGCTTTGACATCTTTCTTTCCATTTTAATTTGTTTGCAACTGTTTGTAATGTAAACGTAAAATATACACATGTAATTGTCATTTTTTACAGGCCCTTATTCCCCCACAAGTAATGATTATAAATAATAAATAACTATTTGCTTTTCAAAGGATACGTACAGCATTCTCTGGACTTCCCAGTTCCTATTGTTAATATATGCATTCCTAATCTTATCTGTAATGCTTGTTTCTTTATTTAGCTCTTGTAGCCAGTAGTCCATGAGCTAAAACCTGGTTCGTAGTTGGACTCTACCGTGTTGGGGGATAAAGTGCTTTACTTTGTGTACATGTATTGTTCTGTTCTGTGTTACTGACAGCGATGGAAAAGACTCCTCTTTTGTAAATTTTCCTGTAATGAATTTTCCTCTTATAACCTTTTGTAAAACAACAAGTGTCACTACATTTGCAGAAACTTGCATGTAATGCTTTCTTTAACGTGTACTTTTGACCAGTCGAAGGTTTCTTCCATTTGTAGTATTTGGGCTTTGACCTCTTCAATTTATTGCACTTCAGGATTTCTAGCTTATGGACTAACTTTTATTTTTTTAACTGTAAAATGTAAAAAAAAAAAAAAAAGAAGAAGAAGATTGTTCTCAGTTTGTTTTTTCTTATTGTTTTTACATTGGACATTATAAACACGGGGATTCCTATTTCTTTTCTTTGATTAATTGAACGGTTCTTTGTTCATCCATAGCTGATTTGTTTCTGTTTGTTTCTCACAGGCTTCAGAGTGATGAAAGGCAGCTGTGGGCTGGTGGAGCCGGAGAGATGATGGTATCCAGCCAAGATCATAGACACTATGACCTACAGCACATTTCCTCTATATTTACCCGAGTATTTGTTGTGTCTTAAAAGTTTTGGACTTTGGTGTTTTTAGCATTTATTTAGCTTTAGCAGTTTGCGTTCCTCACCCCTTCTTGTTTTTGTATTTATTGTTCTGAAATGCTATTTGTGAATTGCTTCATTTATTACATAACTGAAATGTTAGATTGGTTGGAAAAGATCACACATTATATATATATATATAAATATATACATATATATACAGTACTGTGGTAGCAAAGATATAAAATGCGTTGTTTATTTCTCTTTATCAGTCATCAGTCATATAATACATGTGTTATTACATAGTTTGACTTTCATAAACATACAGTATACACAGGTAATTTACTCCAGAAATTCAACAAAATAAAAATAATAAACACACATTGGATTTGTGATCCTTTGAAATAATGTTAATGACTGTTGGAGTGTTAAAGAAAGTATTTCAGCCAAGTTTCTAACAATTTATCGCAAAATAACCTATCCAGTAAGCTCGCAGATGCCATGAAATCACGTACAATTTGAATTTACATCCATATTTTTGATCTTGAAATATAAAACATCTGTTTTCTTAAGCTGAAATGATCAGAGACTTTCTCATGAGAGCAATTAAATGCTAAAAATGCACAATAAAAGCTGCAAGTGAGCGTCCATCGAGCCATCAGCCTGCTTGCTTTCGGTCCTGAGCTGGTAGAGGATTCATATAACATTTGTGGCAGCGAGGATGATGAGGATAACGATGATCAGCACAATCACGCCGATTATAATCATAATTTTAATGTTTTTCCACCAGTATTTCCTGGCAACCCGTGTGGATGTTCTTTGGAACGAGTCGGCCTGAAAAGAAACATAATGGAAACCCTAATAAAACACCAGTGATGGAAGAAGATCCTTTACTTAAAGGGGAACTCCACAGATTTTACACATCAGAGTGAACAATTTTGGATGTTTCTGAAATCTGAAAATGAATAAAATCAGGGGGAGGGAATTAGGAATAAGTGAGCTAACCAGACCTCTGTAGCCTGCTCCTCATCTCTGCTGCAGGCTAGAAGCTACATTAGCCACTGCTAGCATAACACACCTCAATCTCCTACTGAACTGTCTGTGATTTGATTAAATTGTGGGTAATGTAGGCGCCACCAGGAAAAAGACTGTGGAATCAATCTAACATCAATGTTAGAGCAGCAATGTACCATTTACTTTATATACAGTTAGTTTCAACTACTTTATACAGTTAGCTAGTTTTAACTACATTATATACAGTTAGCTAGTTTTAAATGCAAACATAACATGAGGCTAGTTTTCGAGTTTTCAATAATACATTTCCTTTAGAAACTTTCTAAATTTTTAGAAACGTTCTAGAAAATAGTTTTCACAGTGAGGAATTCTGTACAAACATGCTTTTTATTGTTTTATTTGACTTAAGACTAAATTAAAAAACACAGAACAATAACATGTTACGTTAACATAACAAAACAAAAACAAAAGTATTTTGTCTGCAGAGATTTGTATCCCTGAGCTCAAACACACCCTGAGATCCAACATCACAACTCTTTAAACATTTAAACTTAAACTCATCTATACAAGTCTATCTATCCAGTCTATCTATCCAGACTTCTGCAGGTTCTGAAATGGTCACCAGTGCAGTTAACATTTTATTTTATGCCATAAATTCAGAAATCTGTCATACAACAGTTTACCAGCAGGTGGAGCTCCTTTTCACCTTCGTAGGAAACCGTGTGCAGACATACAGGTTACCATGGTCACCAGATGATCTAGTACACATACAGGCTACACATCACTTATACACACCAGGAGATCCTCTTCTCATCAGCTCAAACTACCAACAGCTGTTTAGCTTTAACTTCCTGCTCACTCCACAGATCCTGCAGTCACCTCCAGAAGTGACTGGAAGTGGACTGAGACTCTAAAGCTGCGTTGTTTAGTCCGGTTGAATCAGACTCTGGTTGGTTGGTACGATTTCTTAGTGCAGATCTAAACACAACAATCATACTCGTGTGCAGACCGAAACAACCACACTGAGACCAGTCAGAGGACGTGGTCTCGGTCTGGTCACAGACTCTGGACCAGATTCTGGAGCGACCCGACTACAAGGACTATTCTCCTACACGGCTCCCGAAGCCAGCTGAGCGTTTGTGTCCTCAGTTCAGTCCTGTGATGTCTGGAGTCTGGACTGAATAAAGCTGAAGCGCCGTGTTGTCAGCTGAGCGTCAGTCCCTCGCTGACGGGCATGTTGATGTGGGCGGTCAGCAGCGGCGAGCTCCTCCCCTCGTGCAGGACGAACACCTTGATGATGTCAGAGATGCCTTTGTCGCTGGTGCACTCCACGAAGGTCTCCACGGGGTAGATGAGTCCGGGCACCAGCAGGGGGATCCTCATGTACGGGTTCCTCATCCTGTACAGGCTCTCGTCGTACAGGAAGCTGATGGCCAGGTTCATGACGGGCCGACACGCCGCCGTGTTCTGGACGTTGAGGGTCAGTTTGAAGGACGGGCCCAGGCCCTGCACCACGGCGTTCATCTTGAGCGGCTCGGCGAGGCTGGAGGACATCGGCGTCAGGCTGGACTCCAGGGCCTTGACGTAGGCTTTGGCAGAGGCCAGACGCAGGCGGCTCAGGTCCATCTGGAAGGCGCGGTGCATGTCCACGCCGCTCTCACGCTCCCTCAGTGTCTGGTCCACGTACAGCTTGGTCTTCTTGGGCACGTTGAGGCGGACGCTCTGGGCCTGCGGTGGCCCCGGGGCGCTGTCCCTGTCGTCGAAGGTCGCCGTCCTCTTCAGGATCTTTACCATTAGGCCCCCTCCTTTGGTGGTCATGATAAGGGTCCCGTCCTCGCGGCCGTACCGGCCGAAGCAGATGCTGGTGACCACGTCAGGCGTCTTGATGGTGCTCAGCAGGTTCTTGTCACGGTACAGCTGGACCTCACAGTTGGCCAGGCCCACCAGAACTGCCTGGAAGCCCCTGGTGGGGAGGTCCATGGCAGCGATGGTGGTGATGGGAGCGGGAAGGTCGGCCTTCCACAGCTTCTTCCCCTGAAGACACAACAAGAGGAACCCAGACAGTTTTCACCCGGTTACACACAGTGCTATCCTGTCTGTCTGCCTGTCTACCTGTCTGTCTACCACTGGATGGATTGTGCTGCCTGTTAGCATGCTGATGTTAGCATTGAGCTCACAGCAGCCTCAAAGAGCTCCTGGCTGTTTAAATGTTTTCAGACTCATTGGCTTCACTTTCACAGCTGATGTTGCTTCAGAGCTGAGTTCCTCCGGAGCTCCTCCAGCCATCAGGACGTTCTTCCTCCTCAGACTTCTTACCTTCTGCGTGAAGCCCTGCAGGCTCTCGTCGCTGCAGCCGACCACCACGTTCTTCCCGACTCTCACCAGACCCACCGGGTGAGACGACAGCTCGACACAGTACTTCGGTTTGTCCGACTCTCTGAAGAGCAGCAGCACAGACGGGTTTCAGTCATTTTCTAAAATCAGCTCTACGGCATCAAACAGGCTCAGAAAGGTTTGAGTTTGTTTGCATGTATGAGGAGTCCAGGTGTGTTCAGGCAGGTGTGGGTCTCACCTGCGCAGGATGTAGATGTTGCCGTTGCGACACGCCACCGTGATGCGGAACTCCACGTCGAACTGACCCGTCACGTCCATCATGGTGGGAGCAGCGGGCAGCGACATCTTCACACAGAAACATTCAGCTTTCAGCCACATCGCATGGCTCTCTTCGTGGGTGGAGTCTGCTCAGTCGTCATGGAGATGGTTTACTTTGTCATCATGTGATTTAGTATTTTCTGGTTTATTTTCACTTAACTGTTATCACATGACCAACGCTGCACACTGATAACAATTAAACCATTTCCATGACGACCGAGCGACTCCACCCACTGACGAAAGCCATGAGATGAAGGCTGAAAGCTCCGGAAACAACAGGTGGAGTCTGAAGTCACCTTGGAGAGGACGATGAAGGCCTCGGGGTCGAGCACGTACACGTCGCTGCTCTCTGTGCCGATCACCAGGCAGCTGACGCCGTCCTCGTCAGCCGTGCTCTTCTTCAGAGTGCCGATGCAGGTGATGACGGTCTGAAACGCAGACGAGGACCAACGACTGCTGATCACAACAAATCATCAATAACGATATTGATCATGTCTTGCGCTTTACCTGCCGTCTGATTGGCTGCTGTTTGTGCAGCTGGACGAACTCGTCCACGTCGCCGGTGTCCAGAGAGAGGAACCTGAGCGAGCGGACGGACAGCGGGACGTCGGCCTTCTTCCTGATGCCCTCCAACATCTCCTTCATGGTCAGAGGGTCGATCTGACCCTCCCTCACCTGCTGCCACACGTCCTGACCAATCAGAGCGCCACAACGCGTCACAGGTACAGTTGCTGTACAGCCTGAACACACCTGATCTGCTACAGCTCCTGCTGACTCCTGCTGACCTCTGACCTTTACAGCAGGAAGGACACTAGTGCCTCCCTGTAGTCCTGCAGGGAGGCACTAGTCCTGCAGGGAGGCTGTTAGAAACTAAAGTGTGCAGAGATTCAGGTACAGGTGAGTCTCACCTGAAAGAGGAGGTTTTATTCATGTGGAGATTTCTGTTTTCTGAGACTTAATATTTGAAACAGATGTGAGTGCAGACTCTGACACAGACCTGCTCCAGCGTGTTGACCTCCAGGCCGGGCAGCGTGAACTTGAAGTAGGGCCGCAGGTTTTTGTAGACGTAGATGCAGGGTCCGGACGCCACGGCCACGGCGGGGATGCGCGGCTCGTGCAGGTCCATGAAGAAGGCGACGAGGCCGGCGGGCAGGTCCAGCAGGGTGCTCTCGCTCATCAGCGCCGTGCCCCGGTACACCTTCAGCTTCATGCCCGAGGAGCCGGAGCCCAGGTCCCCCACCACCAGCCGGCTCTCCCCGTCCCCGCTCAGGTCTGCCAGGTCCACGCAGGACGAGAAGGTGTACAGACCCGCCACCGGGTCGTAGTGAGCATCCAGCCACTTCCCACCGTCACCACCCGACTCCACAGACGACATGATGCCAGCAGGTGTGGGGGGGGGGGGGGTTACCTACACAGAGAGCTGCACAGGGAGGTCCTGAACGCACCACCAGGACTGACAGCAAGATTCATTTCTTTAAAGATTTAAATATATTTTTTCTTCATTTAGGAATCATAAGATTCTACACTGAGCCACAATAATATTTAAAGTTGTTTATCTGACATTCATTTATTACACTGAATAAATAAAGTAACGCTTAATAAAATGATAATAAACCAGGCTTTAAAGACACGTTTTATAAATGTTCAGTTTGAACTAATGAGTCTTGTGTTTTGTGTAAAATCTAAATGTAAAGAGCAGCTGTTTGTATCAATAATCTGCGCCGTCGGATCAATAACAGCAATGACGCTCTCTCACCGTTGTCAAGGAAACCGGGTCGCTGCGTCTCCTCGCGGCGGCTCGTGATACTTGTTGCTGTTTGTTGCTGTTTGTTGTTGTTTATTACGACGTCTCTTTAATAGAACCGGTAGAAACGGTCCCGCAGAGTTGGTTCTGGTCCAGATAAAGTGTTCAAGTGTCGGCTAGCTGCTGTCTCTGAGGCTGTAATCCGCAAATCCGCTCCTCATCCGCCTCCTCCGCCCTGCCACCGCTGTCGCCCGCCGATGACGTTAATCTCACTCGCCCCTGTTGTTTACTTTTCCTTTAGAGGAATTCAAAAGAAATCCATATAATACATCCATGAGGATTTCATGGCAATAAATACTATATCCTATTATACTTTTTTCTTTAAAATTGTTCAAAACGATTTCCAATCAGCGATTGTTTCAGTCGAACAACGTAGTCTCGCGAGATTGTATCCGACGGTTCGAACCAAATCTGCGTGACGTTCCTCCGTGTGAGCCTTCTGATTGGTCCTCCGGTCCCAGTTTAAAACCTGGACCGCGTAGAGCAGAGAAGCAGATGTAGCTAACGTTACCGACTGTCTGTCGATGATTTCTGCATAAAATACTCTGTCTGGACAATAAACACATCCAGAGTGAGTTAAAGTTGAATGTGATGTCGGTTTAAGAGTTAGAGCTTGGATTTAATGTGTTTTTGTCCTCAGAATACGTTAAAAAACACGCGTGTGTGTGTTTGAGAGTTAGCTAATGGTGGCTAATTCTAAACAACAAAGATAACAGTCGTCTAAATGAACATTCACGTCTCTTTTACTGGTGTTTGGCTGCTAAGTTGTCTGTTCTGACTCTTAAGTAATGCGAATTATGTAAATGTCTAAACCGATAGTTCCGACTTTATTACAGTGTTTACAGCTAACTGCTACGTTCTCCGGTCAAAGTCACGACGAACTCTTCGTTTAAACCTGTATTTGTTTGTCTTCTCACTTACAAACGAGGTGGATCGTGAATGAAGGCATATTTTAAATCCACCAGTTCCACTGGTACGATCCGCATATATATGATCTCCGTCACACATTCCTGTTTAAAGATGTCAGCCTCCACGATGGGTTTGCCTGTTCTTCATCAACAGTTGGAACCAGTCACGTATGAATATTGATCTTTAATGGATTCGTGTTTGTTGGCGCTGATATTGGATTTAAACCAGATTTAGAGGGTCTGCTTTAAATCTCACCGACTGAACTGATGAGGGCGCTGTTGAGGTGCAGAAGAGGAGTTCAAAACTGAAGGACTGCAAAATGTGACTGATGTTTACTGTGTGTGTGTATGTATGTCTGTCTGTCTGTCTGTCTCTCTGCGTGTGTCTGTCTGACTCTCTCTGCGTGTGTGTCTGTCTGTGTGTCTGTCTGTCTCTCTGTGTGTGTCTGTCTGTCTCTCTCTCTGCGTGTGTGTGTCTGTAAGAAGATGGAGTCTTGTTTAGCCGGAAAGCTGGAGAGAGTCGGGCCGGTGGAGGTGGACGACATCAGGAGAGATCTGCTCGATGAATTTGCTGCTCTACCAGTGCAGGTCTGTCTGCCTGTCTGTCTGCCTGTCTGTCTTCCTGTCTGTCTGCAGTGTTGGTGTCAGTACAGAGCTGACCAGTAGGATGCTGCTGATTTCTCTTTCCCTCACCAGGACAGTGTTCCATCACAGTCGGAGAACCTGCAGGTCTACCTGAGGGTCCGACCGTTCACTGCAGCCGAGAGCAGCAACGGAGGGTCACAGGTAGCGCACACGCACACACAGACAGACACACACGCACACACAGACGCACGCACACACACACACAGACACAGACGCACACACAGACACGGACACACACGTGCACACACACACTAAATTGTAGTCTTCGGCCTCTTTGAAGGAAATGATATCCACGTTTAGAGACCGAAGGATTCACCTAGAAGTGATAATGAAACTAAACTGTAGCTGCAGCTCGAATGAGGCTGACAAACCGTCGTCAGTAACTTCGGGGACATTTTCTACACTGTTCATTAGAAATGATTTCATGTAGATGATTTTAATGATGTGGATGTGACGACCTCTTCTCCTCGTTTCATTGTATTTCTTCTCCAGAGACACAGTCTCACAGCGGCCGTCCTCTAAACTTGTTAAACGTGTTCTCTTCAGGAGTGTGTGACCATCGAGGGCCCGGACACGGTGGTCCTGAAGGCTCCCAGGAGTTCTCAATCAAACCGACAGAGTGAGAAGTCCCTCCCACAAACGGCACAGAGGTTCACCTTCACGCAGGTAAGTCACCTGTCTGTCTGCACGGGGGCGTTCCCTCGCACAGAAGCTTTCTTCTTACAGCTGACGTTGGTGTTGAAGGTGTTCGACCCGGAGGCCAGTCAGAGGAAGGTGTTTGAGGGTTCTGTTCGGGGGCTGGTCCGAGACGTTCTGGAGGGAGGAAACTGTCTCGTGTTCACCTACGGAGTCACCAACGCTGGAAAGACCTTCACATTCCTGGGTCAGAAACACACCTGTCTGTCCCCCTGTCTGTGCTCCTGTCTGTCCCCCTGTCTGTGCTCCTGTCTGTCCCCCTGTCTGTGCTCCTGTCTGTCCCCCTGTCTGTCCCCCTGTCTGTCCCCCTGTCTGTCCCCCTGTCTGTCCCCCTGTCTGTCCCCCTGTCTGTGCCCCTGTCTGTCTGCTGACCCAGTTAGAACAG
>JAVQJD010038174.1:0-13901 GCA_036023655.1 Nannoperca australis | reverse complement strand
CCCCCCCCCCCCCCCCCGCCCCCCGCGGGCGGGGCGCGCCCGCCCCGCCGTAAACTAAAGCTATAGTCCTTCTGTTCACTCTGTGAGGGGGAAGTTAAACAGAGTGCTTGCTTGTTGATCTGTTTAATTTATGTGGCATGTTGAAAATTAAGGATGTGAACATCACATGGTGGATGGGTTTAATTTGCATTTTTTACTGTTGGAGACAGCATTCCATCTCAGAAAAACAATTAATGTTTTGTTTGTTTGTTGCCATAACCACAATATATCAATCCTTATATTCAATACAATATATTGGGAAATACACATATTTACTTTCTTGTCATGAGTTGGTGAGAGAGCAGTACCACTCTCATGTCTGCACTCTAAGTATGGAGCTAGAACCAGGATGCTCTTAGCTTAGCTTAGCATAAAGACTGGAAGCAGGGAAAAACCACTAGACTGGTCATATTTTGACTTGTCTAAAGTTCAAAATATGTCTACCAACACCAACACAACCAATTGTTGTTTTTCCGTTGGTGTACAGATTAAACAAATAAAATACAAATTGTTAATGATCTTTAGCTTTGTTGGTAGGCATATTTCTTACATTTGGACAGAGCAAGGCTAGCTGTTTTCAGCTGGTTCCAGTCTTTCAATTAAGCTAAAGTAATAGCTCCACAGACAAGGGACTGGTATTTATTTTTCATCTAGCGCTCAGCAAGAAAGCAAATAGGCATATTATCCAAAATATCTAACTGTTGTGTTGTGTATTAAAGCAACTATTTAACATTTTAAACTTTGGTTTTGTCCAAAAGGGACACAAAATGTTCTTTCTTTTTCTTTTTTTACAAACACTTGTGCTATAAGAAAGATTTGAAAATATATAACATAGAGGCTTTAATTTTGAAGTCTATGAGATAGAATTTTTATTAAAAATGATTTTCCAATCTGTAGTCCCTTCCCTGATTGTATCAAGTGTGAAAGAATGAAAAGAAACCTGGTGTTATTTGTGTTGTTGCAGTTCCAAAACAAATGCCCTCTGCACACATTCAGCATCCATTTGAATCTTTGTTAACCTACCTTGAATCCTACGAAGTGATGACCTCAAGGCTTCCTTCGCCTGCCTGGTGAGCTGTAAAATATTAACTGAACGCTCGTCTGGTGCAAAGGCTCTGCTGACTGAGTTCCCTGGTGATGCTGAACCAGGTAATGACTGGTATGATTGGACTGAACTGGTCAGAGATTGGTAAGAGGGTGTTGAATATGATTGGTTATGTGATGTTAAGCTGGATGAAATATGTGATGTTTTTGAACTGTTTATGGAATGATTGGCTGCTATTAAAGTGGTTGGCAAATTATTAGAAGATGTTAAGGTGAGTGGTGTTTGGCTGGATGATGATTGGCTAGGTTTAGTAGTAGTGCCTCCTGAATGGTCAGATAAGGTCTTGGCTGGTGCATTGCTGAATGGTGATTGACTGGCTGCCACTCTGCTGGTCGCTGTTTGGCTGACTGTTGTTGTGCTGGCTGGTACCGTAGTGGTTGGTGATTGGCTGGCTGGTGTTGTCCTGGTTGGTGATTGACTAGTTGTTGCTGCGCTTGTTGATGATTGGCTGGCTGATGTTGTGGTGGTTGGAAATTGGCTTTCTGGTATTGTGCTACCTGATGATTGGCTTGGTGGTGTTGTCCTGGTTGGTGATTGAGTAGTTGTTGCTGCGCTTGTTGAGGATTGGCTGTCTGGTGTTGTCCTGGTTGGTGATTGACTAGTTGTTGCTGCGCTTGTTGATGATTGGCTGGCTAGTGTTGTGGTGGTTGGAAATTGGCTTGCTGGTCCTGTGCTACCTGATGATTGGCTGGGTGGTGTTGTCCTGGTTGGTGATTGAGTAGTTGTTGCTGCGCTTGTTGATGATTGGCTGTCTGGTGTTGTCCTGGTTGGTGATTGATTAGTTGTTGCTGCGCTTGTTAATGATTGGCTGGCTGGTGTTTTGGTGGTTGGAAATTGGCTGACTGGTATTGTGCTACCTGATGATTGGCTGGGTGGTTTTGTGGTGATTGTGGGTGATTGGCTGTCTGGAATTGTGGTTGTTGATGATTGGCTGGATCGTGTTGTGGTTGTGGGTGATTGGCTGGCTGGTGCTGTGGTTGATGATTGGCTGGATGGTGTTGTGGGTGATTGGCTGGCTGGAATTGTGGTTGTTGGTGATTGGCTGGATGGTGTTGTGGTTGTGGGTGATTGGCTGGCTGGTGTTGTAGTTGTTGGCGATTGGTTGAATGGTGTTGTGGTTGTTGATGATTGTCTGGAAAGTGTTGTTGGTGATTGGCTGGAGTGTGTTGTGGTTGTGGGTGATTGGCTGGCTGGCGTTGTGGTTGTTGGTGGTTGGCTGAATGTTGTTGTTGATGATTGGCTGGGTGGCGTTGTGGTGGTTGGAGATTGGCTGGATGATGTTGTGGTTGTGGGTGATTGGTTAGATGGTGTTGTGGGTGATTGGCTAGCTGGTGTTGTGGTTGTTGATGATTGGCTGCCTGATGTTGTGGTTTTTGGTGATTGGTTGGCTGATGCTACGGTTGTTGATGATTGATTGGTTGGTGTTGTGCTGCTTAATGATTGGCTGGCTGGTGTTGTGGTTGTTGATGATTGGCTGCCTGATGTTGTGGTTTTTGGTGATTGGCTGGCTGATGCTATGGTTGTTGATGATTGACTGGTTGGTGTTGTGGCTGTTGATTGACTTGCTGGTGTTATGATTGTTGATGATTGGCTGCCTGATGTTGTGGTTGTTGGTGATTGGCTGGCTGATGTTATGGTTGTTGATGATTGGCTGGTTGGTGTTGTGGCTGTTGATTGACTTGCTGGTGTTGTGGCTGTTGATGACTGACTGGCTGGTGCTGTGGTTGTTAATGATTGGCTGGCTGGTGGTGTGGTTGTTGGGGATTGGCTGGCTGGTGCTGTGGCTGCTGGTGATTGGCTGGATGATGTTGTGCTGCCTAATGATTGGCTCGCTGGTGCTGTGGTAGTTGAAAATTGGCTGGCTGGTGTTGTGGTTGCTGATGATTGGCTGGCTGGTGGTGGGGTTGTTGGGGATTGGCTGGATTGTGCTTTGCTGCCTTGTGATTGGCTTGATGATACTGTTCTTGATGGTGTTTGATTAGATGGTGCAGTGACTGCAGATGATTGGTCAGAGCTTAGGGTCCATGAGGAGGTTGCTGTTCTTTCTGTGCTGGAGGACGTCAGGTTGGACACAGTGGTCTGGCTGACCAATGACTGACTGGAGGAAGACATGTTGGTTTTTAATGCAGCAGCTGCTGTCTGGAGGTTCAAGGAGAGAAACTGTATCAGCAGATATTTCATGCAACAGTTGCAACAATTCAGTCAAACAGCCATAATCTGATTCCTATCAAGCAATGTTTCAGAGTCTCTTCCAACCAAATATATTTAATCTGATTTTTTTCATATTTGGCACTGTTTGGCAAAGGAGCCAATTTCAGCCAAACAAAATGAATTCCTTGTAACGTAGCCTGATTCTTTTAATTAATTCCATGAGTTCAATAACATTTCAAGCAAATCTGGAAAAACAAGCTCAGCTCTCGGGTGACAGATTAATAAAGATTTGATTAAAATGTAAACTATCCAAAGCTTTTACAATTCTGTGTTTTGTTGGGGCAAAAACTCCTCCCAGAATTACGTTGGTTGTTGCCAAACCACAGTCCAGACTGTCGAGGATGGAACCGAGGCACGGCTGGGAAAAGAAGAGGCTGGAGAGACAAAAGAGCCGTCATCCAACATTCATTAACGACTCCTCTGTGACTCCCAACTCAGCTTTCCCATCCAGGTCGACAACCCCACCGTGTCCTCCACCACCTCCCCCGTGTGTTTTTCAATTTTGGATGATCTTTGTTGTATGCAATGTGCAGCGAGGGGTGGTTTATTAAGGAGTTTGCTAAACTAAAATGTGAATTCTCACTCCCAATGACTTTGTTTCAATCAGCAAGCTTAACAGTTTATCATGCAGAGCTGCTGCAATTTAAATATTAGGCTTTACAAACTCTCAAGTAAAGTCTCAGAAGAATTAAACATTAAATTGTCAGATTTTGGTCAGAAAAGTGAACAAATAATATACAGCATAACAGCATCTTTGGTTTAATAATATTGGCATAAGCATTGGCATTTAGTCAAATTTTGTTTCTACGCTTGGAGCCTCACCGGATACCTGAGCTTTCAAACCAAGGCTTTCATCTCAAAGAGCAGGAACAAAGCAGATGGCAAGGGTGAAAGGGGGGTGGGTGTATGAGGGGTGTGTAACTATGAATTATTAATCATTGATTAGTGACAGGAGATATTCATACTAGCAGGTCAATCACAAATACAGCAGCAGAGTGTCGACCCAGATCTCACCACATACTCATTGTTTAAGTTAAAGCCATCGTGTACTCAGAGATTTGACATGAGATAGATCTGTTCTCTATACCTGCAACCTGTGACCTGTGCTACTAATTGTATTGTTCGATTACTAACCCTCATAGTTTGGATCGGATTCTCATGCCTCTCTGAGCCAAAAGGGAAGCCGGACATAAGGAGCGACCACATTCAGGCTGATGGAAGCTCTGATAGCGGAAGAGTGAGACAACAGACTAGCTACTGTACTGGGACTCCCCAATGTCTGTTTCTGAGGAACAAATGTCACCATGGAACAATTTTGCCTTTATATGATGAAGTGCTTATTATCAGGGAGCAATGTGTATTTTCAGTTCATATCTATAAGGGAAAATGTATTTTTTTTGTACAAAAACACATATTTCAAAGACACTGAATATGTATATATGTTTGTTGAAAAGATGCAGGCTGTTTGGATTGGCTGTGTGAATTTTTACAATTAAAACATAAACTGTAAAACATCACAATAAAACCTAAAAAATGCTGTAGGTGCACGAGACATTTGAAAAAAAAAAGAACTCTAAACACATCATTCTGCATCTATTACTCTACCATCCCACATTATATATATATATATATATATCCTTTTTTAATATATTTAAATTGTATATATTGTACCATCCATCTACTCCTATACATACATTATCTATGAATCTTTACATTTTTAAACAAATAATGAAAATATTTACACTGGAAGAACTGAAATGAATGAATGAAAAGCCCTTCAGGTGATGGTTTGCTCTGTGTTTTGGTGTAAGCGTTGCAGATTTTTTGGGTGATCTCTGGCTGTGTTTGCCGCCTGAAGCAGCTCCATCAGCATCAGTGATCAATGCAGCTGCCTACCTGCCCTCCCTGGGAAGCGGTGTCCCATTTCTGCTGCTTTATCCTGCTGCTCCCGCTGCTGGGACACAGAGAACAAGGAGAGGTTTGTTCCTGCTGCAGCTTTCTACCCCTCTGACACCACAAACCCACCACCAAGCAGGAACCAACCAAACCACCAAAAACACAAAATAATAATAATAAAAACAAGTACTGCCTGCTTGTTGAAATACTATTGGAAAAGGGCCACCTAAATCAGAGTTACAACTAGGGCTGCAACAAACAATTATATTTCAACATCAATTTAATCAGCCAATTATTTTCTCAATCAAGGTATTAATTGGTTGCTCTATAAAATGTCAAGTCTTCTTTTACTTTACTTTCATACTGGACCGAAAAAACTGCAAATATTCACATTTGAAAAGAAACAATTGGTTACTTTTCTGTCAATTGTGCTTGTAAAAGAATTTAAATGATTAATTGATAATCACACTAGTTGCCAATTAATGTTCTTTCAATTGAGTAATTGATTAATGGCACAATTATTTCAGCCCCAGATACTGCTTTGGTTATATTGTTATTATTTTTCAATTATTGTAATTTAAAAGCTGTGGAAATAAAGCTCATAATACCAGTAAAATATATAAGAATATATAGATATTGTACATTTTATACATAAAGAAAAAACATTGCATCGGCTTAAGAGCAAATTACATCAAACTAAAATATTTCATATAATGATAAAATAATAAAAACAATACATTGCTATTTAAATATAAAATAAAATTAACTCACTTATTAAATTCACCCCAGTTAGAAAGGTTCACTCTCTCAACACCCCAGGACAGATGCGCTGAAATCAAGGGAAATAAATAAATAAAAACTGAGAATGTGATGTAAGAAAATCCAGATTAAGATCAAGAGGTGAGAGCAATTTTATGTGAGCTGCCACACGAAGCACATGTGGAAGATTAACCCTCTGACATTTGATTTTCTCATTTATTCGAAATTCTTATAACAGGGAAAGGAACAAGAAATATTTAAGACTTCTTAAGCCTCTGAATCTTTCATTCACTTTCATTCAGAAACTTCAGTGAAACAGCAGATCAGAGTCGCGTGCATCCCCTTACCCCCCTACCCCTCGGAGCAGACTCACCTTGATAAATTAGGATACAATACAAAGATAATAAGTGAAGAAGCCTTTTCCCGCTACGTCTTAAATAGGGATCCATTCGTGTTTCGCGGATCCGCAGTCAGTCGGGTTTGGACAGCATCACCTGGTGAAAACCCTCCGGCTGGACACCCGCTGCTCCCTGCGCTGCTCCATACGGCTCATCCCAGAGCGGCCCGACGCGCGCCTCAAGAACCGCTGCACCTGCTCATTAGCATAAACTATGCACAGATGGGCGGGGCCCAGCCGGGGTGCTGGAGTTTATACTGATTACATGACCTGCTGACTGCAGTAAAACACAGAGCCACCATCTGAAACTAAAACCACTTCTGTTTGCAGAAGTTTCATTGATTTGATGATATTATTCCAATATAAATTAAATATAATTAAAATATAATTAACTAAACTTTAAACCCAGTGAGGTGCCTCGTGTCTGATCAGTTTGTTGTTTCAGAATCAAACCTTTATTAAGACATAACATGAACACTGAGAGGCAGTGTACGTGACAGGTATAACTGCGCCGTGTTACACTGAACCATGAGAACAGTGCCCCGTTGTGGTCCACAGTCAGTGGAGCATCACGACAGCTGTGCCGGGAACCGAAATTATCATACAAAAGAAAAGTTAGTACCGTTTTTTTAAGTGAAAGAGCTGAAGGGTAAAATCTTGATTTTCTAACTTATATTTTGTTCTGACGAATCCTGGAAATATGGTTCAGATTTGAGTAAAAGTTTTTTCTTTCATTCAATTAGTCAGTGTACAATGAAGTATGGTGCAATTGCACATTAGAAATTAATTTATTTGTTTTCAGTATAGTGAATTTAAAAAATGAATATGAAATGCAATGCAATAAATTGACAGATTTAAACTAAAAACATAAAAAGACATTTCAGTTGCTCACCTGACTTTTTCTCTTAATGCCAAAATGTCGACTTTGTAAACTACACATGCAGACAGTTCTCTCTAGAGAAATCCCTTTTGAATAATTTGAATTTTTTTAATAATCTTTTAAGCACTCATTTATCTATATATAGTTCAGTAAATCCAATATTTGCATTGTTCATGTATAGCTTCTAGAGGCCAGTAATGGGGTTCAATTATCATCAGGTAGCATTTTATAAAACAGGGTATTTCAAAGTGAAACCCTTCATTGTTTTCCTCTTTGTTGGAAAGCCCGTCCTCTGGTTGCTGATCAGACCGTGATGACCTGATCTGACCCCTAACATGCAGCCTCCTTATACCTGACAGGAAACACAAGCCTTTAATTATGCTGAGGTGACCCCTTTGTCACCAGCTGTGCATTAACATGTGAAAGTCAGGGTTGTTTCGGCAGAGGAAACGCTTCCTGGGTCTGTCTGTCTGTCTGCTGTCTGGGTAAAAAAAAGGCCTTTGACTGACTCTGAAGCCCTCGGAGACCCCAATGGGCTTTGTGTCGCCCGGCCCGGAGGTGTCTGCTTTCATAAATGGAAAAAGCACCGGGGGGGTAAATTGAATGGAAGGAGGTTTTAAGAGAACATTTTAAAAAAGTGAAAAGATTTCTGATTTGTACGTGCGATTAGTCTCTTCAGCTCACATAAACCACACACTCTTACAGCTCCTTGTCTTGATGGACATGAAAACTGAAGCATCCTCTTGAAGTATACAAGGTTTTTAATCCCAACACACACACACACACACACGCAAACAGTACTGGAAACCTGGCGCCTGCTTTGTGCCCCCAAATAAAAGGTCCCATGAAATGACCGACTGTTTTCTGTAGATTTATGTGTTTCTGAATGATATTCCATGTTGCAGCAGGACTTCAATAAGTCTGGTGTTATTCTATCTCAACACTTTCCGTTTGTGGCACTCTGCCCCTGAACACATTCAACACGTTTCTATTTGAGACGTAAATCTTAACAAGAGTCTACAGACATGCTAGCTGCTCTGAGACTGTACATACTAGCTAAATGCTAACTTACATCTACATTTTAACTTGCTCACAACAACATACCGTGATGATGTTTAACAGGTATAATGTTCACCATCTTAGTTTAACATGTTAACATTAGCAATACAAATGACAAATTATCGGAAATGTTTAATTATCAATATTTTGATCCAAAAAGAGATCACAAATTTTTTTACAATTCATCCTGAGGGAGACATGAATGTCTGTGGTGCTGCTGGATTGTATTGCGTCAAAATGACAGGGGTTTCTATTATTCTGTCCACCTTACTTCTCTCTATAAATAAACTGCAGCCACCAAAAGGATCATAAAGTTGAATAAACACCTCTCTGAAACAGTTTCATCATTATAACCATCATGAAGGGAGGATTTATTACAGGACAGTTGTATTAGTTTGCATTCATTTCAGCTAAGGGTGGCTAATAAACTGGCAAACAAGCCCTTCTAAACAAATTCTATTCTGTCTGGAGTGAAGTGCCAGCACAAAGCAGCAAAGCAACATGCTGAACACAAAAAAAGGTTAGCATTTACATCTTTATCTATAGTTGCTAACCCATCCCATCCTCATGAAACATGGCAGACTGTAATCTACAAAAACTGTACAAGTAGAGCCACAACAAGACACAATCAGGTGCAAAAGAAAACATTCGTTGTTTTGGAATTTCTAACATAAAGATCACTGTTCTCATGAACGTCTGCGCTCACTCACAAAGGACTAAAAGGAAACAAAGAGATGCAAAATTCAAAGATTACTGAGCCACTTCCACTTATCTATGGTCTTAATTATGATTTTATAATTGTGTGTTTGTGTACAGAGGAATGACAGATATAGTACATGAACAGTCTTCTAATCTCTACGGAAGCTGGGAGTTTTTATTCGACTCCAGTTACCTTCAGATAAGGACTTTAGCATCTTGTTACTTTACCTTATATAAAAAACATGCTTCTTCTCACAATCACGAGATAGGAGATTCATTTCACAAGATCACAGCTAAATTTGGTAGCTGACAGCTGCTGCAGGTATCAGAGCTTTTTGATGGAAAAATCTAAATCCTTCATCAATTAGGATTTGCTAATTCTTCTGTTTGTCTCCACCAATCTTCATCTTCTCAACTAAAAGTTGAATCTATCTGTTAGAACGATTTGGGATAACAGGATGAAATTTTTTTTTGAAATGAAATGAGAATTTACACTTTAATTTAGTAACAGTTAGACTGATTTCGGGTGTGTTCACAGCTGATCAGTGAATTAGTTTGTAAACTTGGTCCAGTTCCTTTTCACACAAAAAAAACCAAGCAAACCAAAATGCATCACTACAAACCACGTGAGAAGGTTCACTAGGCTTATTGTCTGGGGCAGGAGCTAGAAAGTAAACACAGGAAGACTAGTGCATATTTCTGTGAGAAACATTGCTGGTTGTTCTTCCAACTGTACTAACTGCACAAACGCACCAGGGTTTGTTTTAACTGAACCAAACAGGTTGTGTGAAAACACAGACATAAATACTCAACTGTTTGGAATTAAAACAATGCATCACCACAAGTCATGATGATATAATCTATTTGTCCTACAGAGGTAATGAAGTAGTGACCTCAAGGTAACTGGGATACAAAAAATAAACACCAGTCATGTCTCCTCTCAGCTTCTGTGGATGTGTGTTCATTTCAAATCAAAGGCATGTTCCTAGAGTATCACATCTTGGGAAAAAAATGATTTAAACGTCTCATTATCTACATCAGGGAATTCAAAATGCATAAATATACACACAATAAACTTGTTGTTCATAAACGGTAAATCCACCCTTTGACAGATTTGACACGTTTGAAAGAAGATCGCAGTCAGAAAAGTTGAAAACATTAGATTATATACAGAATGTAAAGCGTGTCCCCACTTTAAAGACCCCACCTTAAAGTATCTTTTAAGTTTGTTCATCTGTTTGTTTTAGAGCATCAGGCAACAAACGGGACACGATCAGCCGGACAAAGATGTGTTTTGGAAAAGAACATTGTCATTAAAATGTTAATTAAATCCATACAAACAAACTGAGCTTTGTTTATGTCCACTTTTACTTTTATGTTTTTAGACTTAAGATAATAAAATATCTCTTGAGTGAGACAGCAGGGTAACAAAGGGTCAACACTTCTGCTTCGCTGTGTTCAGTATGTGTGTGTGTGTGTGTGTGTGTGTGTGTGTGTGTGTGTGTGTGTGTGTAAGTAAGAGAACTCGACGGTCTTTGGATAGAGTCCTGCACAATCCCTGGCTTGCTGGGTTATCTGGGTCTGTGATTGGCCAGCAGGAAGTCCTTGTCTTTGCAGGTGAGGCAGAGTTTCAGGTTCCTGAGCGAACCGCCGGCGGAGTAAAACGCCCAGACACCCATCAGGAACAAGATGACGTAGGTGGGAACCAGGCTGGCGACGTACTCGGGGTTCTGGAAGGTCTGCGTGAGAAGACGAGAAACAGATATCAACACAAAACATAAAACGACCACCTTTAGTTTCTGCTGTTCTGCTGCTTTCCTTTCTCAACCCTCAGCAGCACTCACCAGACAGGAAACGACGAGGTGGCTGATGACGACAGCAGCCACCGCCCACCAGCGCTGCTTCTCGCAGGCGTCGAAGAAGACGACGCCCCAGAACATGTGAAGCAGGATGATGGCCATTGTCATGAAGGCTGCAAAAAGGCAAAGTGTTACATGCAGGATTCTGTAGCTACTCATTAAATTCACATTATTGTTATTGTTGCCCACTTTTCCTTAACTGGCCTCATCTACATCCATTAATTGTATGAGTAAAATCCATGGCTCTCTACTCATGTTTGTATGAGTAGAGATACAAAACAGTTTGACTATTCAGACAGGCAGCTTGTACACAACCCAACCCCTGTCTGGTCTCATGTGCTGCGAGGCTGTAGCCCATTACCTAGGGGACAACAGGACAGGGGGAGAGGACCAACAAATCAACTCCTTAAAACCTCCAGGTGCATGGTTACGCTACAGAAACTGCAACAACCACATTAGAAGAAGATTATGTCCTTATGTCCAACCCAGGATGAGGATTAAGAAGAAGCAGCTCGTGATGTCATGACACAAAGTCATCCATGTGTGGGACAAAGACACAACCATCAAAATGGCAGCTAAATGTACACACTGTAGCTAGCAGCTGCTGAGTTTGATTTTGGTACCTGAGGACAGGAAGTAGTGCTGCGAGTCTCCGTGGATCCCGACAGTTCCGGGCCCCACAGAGTCGGCCAGGATGTTCACCACCGAGAACGCTCCGCTCATGAAGCCGAAACCGAGACCGGACACTGAGAAATGATAACGACACAGGAGTGTATTATTCCACTGCTAACATTTCACACCAGAATATGAATGATATCAGCAGCCGATTTTTATTTATCACAGATATATCGCTACGGGGGTAACAAGAAACTGCAGTACAGAAACGATATATATGTTTAAGGGGATTTAAACTGAATCTGTGTCTAGCAGTAATTTGTCCACGAGAGCACAGAGGAGTTTATTTTTTTACTGTAAAACGACTCAGTAGAATATCTATAATATATCTTTAATAAGTGAATTAATGAGATGATGGTTGATCCATGACTTTATGTACTCCAGCAAGTTAGAACTGTGCTTCTGTGATGTTACTCAAGAAACACCGATTTAGAAATAAACACAGCAGAGACCGAGATATTGGTCGGTAGTATGATGCAATTTGATCTCGCATCGTTTGTTAGATCTTCTCTGCCTGGTAAAAGTCTGCATCTTTCAAACGCAAGCTTTCCCGAAATATAGTAATCTGATGTTATTTTAACTCTTGAATGTCATTAAGTTGAGTCAGACAGCAACAGATAACGATGTGTAACAGTACCGTAGGCCAGCTGGCGTATGGAGATGGGCATGGTTTCCTCCTGACTGAGAGTGAGGAGGCCTTCATTTGCTTTCCTGCAGAGAAACATACACAAACAAATACATAACATGATACGAGTTGCACCAGTGAACCTGTAACAGAAACAAACTGAAAGGTGGGAAACTGGAACAAACTGGGACACCAGAGAAAAATTAACATGCTGGGAAACTCTTAGTACCAGCCAATATAGTAACAAATACTAGATATATACTTTATATGGTAAAAGGCAGCGCTGGCCCCTCATTTCACTGCAGGATAACTGGCAGATAATTTAACTTAAGTGGCCTCTAGTGGCTGCTGGTGTTCCATAACGTTAGCTGTGTCCCAATTCCATAGCACATCGTTTTGAGGATGTTAGTGTGTGACAAAACTAAGTAATCCAAGATTTAACATACTAATATACCCATGCAATGCACAAAGGAAACGGAGCTGGCAAGACAGCTGCAGAAAGAAAATGAAGTCTCAACTCTTTAGATAGACATTTTGCTTTCTCCTTGTGAAGTTTAGTTGGCATTAGCTGTGAACACCATGGCAACGGAGACTTACTTCAGCAGCTTGTAGTAAGCGAAGCGGAAGGTTTCCTGCAGCAGGACGGACAGAACCACGCCGAAGATGAGGAGACCTTTTTGCTGCGTCGCGCTGTCCTTATTACTGATCTGAACAGAGATGAACCACACCAGAGAGGACAGCAGCAGAGACACCAGCCAGAAAAATGCTCTGAGAGGGAACATAACAAGCACACAGCCATTCAGTTGTATGGTCAAAAGCTCAGGAACAGGCAGGTATGACATTCATTTAATTACTGCACCTGAGGGGTGCAGTAGTACATTCCTGAATGTATTACTTTGTTTGATTTCAATCCAATTAATGTCTGTTTCATGTATATTTCCAGATGTTGCCTAACATCTATGTTGACTTGGTTTTTATATTAAGCCTTCCTTAAGGTCTTAGAAGTCACAAATGGCTATTAATGAGGATGCTACCTAACTAAACTAAATAAATTAGGGCAATTCCACAAGGTCTTCACTTTGACAGGCTGTCCACTTTTGACAAATAATTCCCTCTGTTAAACTATTCATTGTTTGTCAATAAAAAAAAAATGAAAATGGTCTCCCAGTGTGGCATATTCGGATTGTTTTTTCAAGATATTCAATTTACAATATTTTAAAATTATATTTGAGATGCTGGAACAACAGAGTTTTAGGTATTTTTGCTTAAGTTGTTGCATATACATTTTCTGTCTATTGTCTAATAAAATAATTCCTGTGTACATAAAAAGTAGGTGAGGCACCTTAAATGTAAAATTCTAAAAGTAGAATGGGAGCCAGAGCTTTCAGCTATCAAGCTCCTCTTATGTGGAACCAGCTTCCAGTTTGTTTACGGGAGGCAGACACCCTCCTCACATTCATGAATAGGCTTAAGACTCTCCTCTTTGATAAAGCCTATAGTAGGGCTGACTCAGGTGACCCCTGAGGCACCCCTTAGTTATGCTGCTATAGGCCTAGGCTGCCGGGAGACTCGTAGGATGCAATTCAATTCAATTCAATTCAATTCAATTTTATTTATATAGCGCCATATCATAACAAAGTTATCTCAGGGCACTCAATCACATGGAGCCGGTCGAGACCAACTTCCACACACACAAA
>JAVQJD010038173.1:0-32233 GCA_036023655.1 Nannoperca australis | reverse complement strand
GATCTAAAATGTATTTTGGGCCTAAACAATTTAGTGCTTTGTAAACCAATAGTAGTATTTTGAAGTCTATTCTTTGGGCCACTGGAAGCCAGTGCAGAGATCTGAGAACAGGGGTGATGTATTCTCTTTTCTTGGTCTTAGTTAGAACTCTAGCAGCAGCGTTTTGGATGAGCTGAAGTTGTCTGATCGCTTGTTTATTGAGGCCTGTAAACATGCCGTTACAGTAGTCCAGCCTACTAAAAATAAAGGCATGAATAAGCTTCTCTAAGTCTTGCTTCAATTTGGCAGTGTTTTTGAGGGGATAGTAGGCTGTTTTTGTTATGGCTCTTAAAGTTCAAATCAGAGTCCAAGATTACACCGAGATTTCTGACCTGGTTTTGTGTCATAATTTGTGTTTTAAGATGAGCACTTATTTTCTGTCTTTCCTCCTTTGCTCCAAACAATATTATTTCAGTTTTGTCTTTATTTAACTGAAGAAAGTTTTGGTTCATCCAATCATTGACCTGCTCAATGCACCTGATAAGTGATTCTATGAGGGTGTAATCATTGGTTGATACGGCTATATATATATCTGAGTATTATCTGCATAGTTATGGTAGGAAACTCTATTGTTTCTCATAATTTGTGCCAGTGGAAGCATGTATTGCTTAAACAACAGGGAATTGACCCTTGGGGGACCCCACGTCATTTTTGTTCGTTCTGATGTGTAGTTGCCAATGGACACAAAATAATCTCTACCTGTTAGATAGGATCTAAACCACTCTAGGACTGTACCAGAGAGCCTGACCCAGTTCTTAAGTCTGTCTACTAGTATGTCATGGTCAACTGTGTCAAATGCAGCACTGAGGTCCAACAACACAAGCACCAAGATTTTTCCACAGTCAGTGTTGAGACGAATGTCATTTAAGACTCTAACAAGAGCAGTTTCAGTGCTGTGATGGGGCCAGAAACCAGACTGAAAAACATCAGATATATTATTTGAGTTTAAAAACGTGCTGAGCTGTGAAAAAATAACCCTTTCAATTTGTTTTGAAATCGGCCTGTAGTTACTACTCATAGAGGGATCTAGGTTATGCTTTTTTAAAAGAGGCTTGATGACAGCAAAAATCAGTCAGCCAAATATTTTTATACAATTCTGATGCATTGCTGCCACCAATAGTGCAGCAGCCACTGAACTGCAGCTTTTATTTTTTATTTTTTTATTTAAAAATGTTTTTTTTATTTTTTATTTTGTGAAGCATTAGACCAAACATAAAAAAAAAACGGGTTAAGCTCCAAACGATCTCTTGCAGCTCTTAAATGGTATTCACAGTTAGTTACTTATCAAATGAAGCATTAAGTTTGCTCTTTGTGTGAAATGTATGTAGATAATAAATAAACGTTGTTTTCTTACGAGAGGGCCTAAAACACGAGTGGCCAATAGTGACACCCCAGACAAAGCTCTTCAGACTGCTATCGATCCTGAGCGAGACCACACTTCTCCTCACAGCCATTGTCCTTAGTTATTGCTGTATTGATGTGGACTCAAGCGTGACAGAATTCCTACCACCTTGTCCCGGACTTAAATCAATAAATAATTTAATAATAACACTCCCTGATGTATGTACACCTCAGTATATACCTATTGTTGATATTCCCATCAACAAGTATGTACATGTTGATTGCATGAGTGCATACATACAATCCAAGTAGGCTGTATGTTTCCATTCACTAGAACACACCCAAACATACTCATCATCATCACATTAAACTATGAGCACCCCTGCAGGATAATAATTGCTCATCCTCCCCCTTTTTGTAATCAACTGTCTGCCGTTTTTCTTCCATCCGTCCATCTCTCCCCTGCCCTCCCTCTCCCCCAATGTTCTTCTTTGTGTCTTATTGTCTCGCTGCCGTACTCATCTCTGCACCATTAATCTTCCAACCAATGAATTGAAGCCACTGACTCTATCACTCTTATTGTCGACTGCAGCCGTCCCTTATTTATGTTCCATTTTTCTCCCTCTCTTTCTCCCTCAGCCGTTCTACTGTTCCATTGACCGGCATGTAATTTCTTACATGAATAATGCAAGCGACGAGACAAAAATAGTTGCACTCCTTCTTTCTCCTGGCTGGGATTTGTTCTGCAATAGTTTAACTGAATGTGTTGGGGCTGATTTCTATTCAGCAGTGCCAGCCACTTTGTTAAAAGGAATGGGGATTTGGATGTAAAGGTATCGAGGCTTCCAAAGCTGCGCTCTTACTGAAATAGACTAGAACGGCTGATTGTCAGATCAGGGTGTAGATTTATTCAAGCTCTAAGTGCTCACGAGTGCTGATCCAGGATCACTGAGGTGGTTCCCAGGACAATCCTATTCATTAGCCTAAACCCGGAGCAACCACATCAACATATGGCCCAAATTTTTTTTTCGGCTTCCAGCAGTGTTTGCTGATGTACCAATGTTAGACAAAGTGGCCAACTTTCCAAAACAAAAGAGATCATTTCAAGTTAACACAGCCACGTCTCTGGATATGTTAACTGGTTTCCAGTGTATCCTGACAAATGTGAACTAAAAAATCCATCTCAGTCGCATCACGTACAGAGTCGCAGTGCTGGTGAGTATGCAATACTTCACAGAGCTTTGTGTCGCACTCTGAAACCTTGCAGACACTGGTCTGTTAGGTCTCTTCCCTAAATTGAGGTGGGAAAGAGATTCTGGCAGTCTGCAGTCACTCCAGACGTTCATTGTGCCAGAGGGATTTTTGAGGACTAGACTGGCACAACACACTGTGACCTACCTATCAAAGGTCATCACTCAGTCACGCTTTTTTCTCTTTATTGCTCCATTTGTCATCTTTTCGCTCTTTTGTATTTGTCTCTGTTCATGTCTTGTGTTGTGTTGCTTATTCTCCAGTCTTAGTTTCCAGTCTGACACTTTTTGTCTTCATTCTCTATTTTTCTTTCTGGCTCTTCCTTTCATTTTACACTTTTCTTTAATCTTGATATTTTGCATTTCAGCCAGTGCCATCTTGTCACATAGATAAGAAATGTCTCGTCAATGGTGATATACTGTCACATTCTTATGCAACTTTGTCTGTTACGCGATATGAAGTATCTGAATAGGTGTTTTCTGCACAAAATCATGCTATGATTTAGAAGCACCGCAATCACAGATGAGAGCAGCTTTCATCTCAGCTTTTCTTTTTTGGTGATGAATCATTGTGATTAGTCATTGCTACAGTAAATGTCATTCAGGTATATTTGCCTCCAGCTGCATGTATTAATATGAACAATAAACAGCCAGTAACCTGGAGCTGCTGTTGATGCAGCGAGACTATATGATGAAAAATGGGAAGCATCTATGTTATTATTATGGTGGGACTAATTAACATACTGTAAATCTCTGTGGTGGTTAACATGATTGAAAAATTGAGAATAATGTAATTATTCCACTCTGGTTATCAATTTTTATATTGCAGGTCACTGGAAATTAAGCTATGATTTGTGGACTTTTGGGAACTGTCTGAGCTGAGATCATTCACTAGGGTTCTTGGGGGGATGGGGGTGGGGGGCTGGTGGGTGAAACAAGCCCCAGATCTCTGCTTTACTCTATCTCCCTCTTTCTCTCACACACGGCCTCCCTCGTTCCCTGCAGACGAATGCTTGTTTTTGTTTAATAAGGCAGATTAATTAAGATCATTGGTATGCCAGGACTCTGGTTCCAGCTGTTTCCCAGGGCTAGGATCAGCGAGGTCATCCATTTGAATGCACAATTTGACGTGTGAATGTGGGGAGTCTGGAAGAAAACAACTAGGAGGCTACCATCCCGCTACAGTGAGCTTTTTGGACTGGTGGGGCGGATGGATATCAGTGACGGAAGCTCACTGATTGGACAGCTAATCTATCAATCCTTTTGAGATGAACAACTCTGCCATGCGGGTTCATACATGGAACAACTTAGTTTAGATGTAATTAAATGCTGCTATCCCCCACTGTTTTTGTCTCTGATGCACTGCTCCCTCAGCAGATAAATGCACACATCGTCATGGACCATTTGTCATTGTATTTGAGTGAAAGTCTACGAGGTAAATAGCAATGTAAACACATGATAAATAGGCAGTCTCATCAGTGTGATTGATGTTCCCTGTTTTGCCTTGATGCAATGTTTAATACATAAGGCCACCTGACAGCCCCCTTAGCATCAACTTTATCAGGGAAACATGATAACACAGTTCTGGGCCCAGTGCCAGAAAAATATACATCTGCTTATAAGTTGGAAATGTAAAACTCTGAAGCAATGAGTCACGCAAACTGTATTTGTTGTACGCTACAAGTAATGGCAACATCTTGCCGAAGTGTAAAGTCGATATACACTATAGAGGAAAAAGCAATGCAGCTGATGAAGGATATAGTGCAACCTCAGGTCAATGAGTTTAATTGCACCTTTTAGTATTGCATCGATAAGCAGAGTTTGAGTTGGATCTAGCTGAAGCCGCGCTTTAGGAAAGTGATGTCTGTGAATTACAGTCTGAGGTAGAGTTTGGTCTTTTAGGGTTGACTGCATATTATTTCTAGAACACTGTCTCTTTTAATTACAGTCAGTAACCACAGATACCAAAGTCCTTTACCTACATGGATAATCTTTCATAATCATTCAGACATCCCACCTGTTCTAATAGTGAAAGCTGATTAGCTGGCAAGGTTGCAGCCTGTCGCAGGCAGAAACAGCAAGCTCTTGGCTCTTGGTTTGCTCACAGAGAGCACACAATGCCACAGTGACAAGCCAAGGTCAAAGTTTTCTTAGAAGCGAAAGTGGCACCAAGCTTTGCAGTGTTTGTTGCAAGAAAATCAACACCTCAAACATAAGGAAGCACTCAATAGTGAAAAGCTAATGAGGAAACAGAGCTGTAATGAACACCTAAAAGAGAAACTGCTGCAGAACTAAAACTTCATGAAGATAATGTTCAAATTGTCTATTGTCTATCTCTATTTTAGATCATGTGTACAAGCTTTGCTAGCATTCCTTCTAGACATAGGTACAAATGTAAAATAATGTGGTAATTCTTTATATTTAAAGTTAGATTCTATGAAATAGACTAATTATATATGGTGGAATTAAGAGCCAATAATTATATACATCAATTAGATATATTTAATTATTGTGGTGTTATTTCTAAATGTATCATCATTCATTTTGCTGTAGAAGGTATAACGTTTAGGTTGCAGCATTTTGCAAACTTTTCAACATCCTTTGTGTGTCAAAAACTATAAAAAAACAACTAAAAAAGCTCCTCTGGTGTCAGACAGGAGGGGAGCCTGTTGTCACATTTCTTCATCATTACCTTCCCTGCCCTCCTTCATCTCTCTCCCTTGGAAGTTAAAAAAGTAATCAAAGGCTTGGCATCCGACAGCTCTGTTTCTTTACCTCTTCCACTCTAAAAATGTCTTTTTCCTCCGATGATTCTTTTGCAAACACTGGTGACTTCTTAACAAAAGCCCCTCATATCAGGTGTGCTGAGAACCTCTCCAGCATGTCTCGGTGGAGGTATCTCTCTCTTTGACATCTCTGCTAAATGGACGCTTTGCCACTCATTTAGCAGCTCTGCTACTCTGGGAGCTCAGCAGCCTTTTATCTCCTCGTAGCTGGCCGAGATCTTGCGCTCCTTTCTGCTCTGTCCTGCTTGTCACACCACAGCATTAACATTAACATTAACATTAACATTAACATTAACATGTATCTTATCAGGCTACAGAGAAAGATCCCTGCAGTGCTCTGGCCAGAGCACGGGGCTAAATTCTGGATGAGGGGGAGAGTTCAGGCTCCCTGGAGAGGAGATCTTGGCCGGCAGGGTGGATGGTTAGAGTATGTTGGAGATTAGGGTTTTGGCGAGTCTATTGCTGGATTAGAAGTAAATGGTGAAGAGGAGATTCCACAGGGTCTTCACAGTAGCCTTCTAGGGAAATAACGATAAACTGTGTTTCCTTGGCCTGCTCTTTCATAATATACGTGAATGTATGTGTGTGCGTGGTATTATTAGCTGTGTGTAATGCACAGGATATACTGCTCAATGCTTCCATGAATTAGAAAGGGCTGTGGTTTTGGCTAATGATGCTACTTTATCTCATATATCAATTATGTGGTCTATGAAGAAGAGTTATGTTACATCAATGATGGATGAATGGATACCTTAATGCATAGATGGATGGATGACTAGCCTTTATCCGCTGGGATTTAAAACCACCACTCATTTGTCTTTTCCTTTCATCAATGCCTCATTTTATGTGGTGAAAAACATGTTCTTATTTCGGCTTTATTTTTTCAAGGATGTTGAGCCAATCACTGGAGGGGCTGATGGCAGAGACCATACCCACATCAGGAAGTTCCTCAGCCAGCGCCACAAGAAATTGCCATGGAAACCAGAGGTAAAACAAATTATTTGATCTCTTTTTTTTTTGGTTTCCTTTTTGTCAGGCAGGCTCTTATCCCTCAATCATTTTCTTTTTAACTCATTCTATTCCATCTTTCAGACGGATGAGGTATACGGAGTATTATGTTCCTTCAGATGCTTTGCTATTTGTGTGACTCATCAGCTAAACCTGGCAAGGACACGTACATACGCACCAAACTTTCATTAGTGATTGATCTAATGTGACATTTTTTTTATTAATAGTGCTTCATCACTGGCTTGTTAGAGGATTTGCTTTTTGTGAAAAATAAGTTTAGATGTCTTTTGTCATTTTCTTTCAGTTGTCCTTTTAAGAGCCGGTGCTTTTTGAGGTCAAACAGAGATCCAGTCATTCCCTGGTACTATTATCGGAAGAACAAAATGTACCGTTGTAATGATAAATTGTTGTGTGAGGATGATAATATTTCATCCAACACCATTAGCGCTTATATTCCACGGCACATATGACCTTAAGATTACAAGTTGATTTGATTCATCCTAATTTTTCAGTTCACTTACTGGATGTAGTTCACACAGCCACTGTAACAAAGGGAGAAGCAGACAGGACAATTAAGCAGCGGATCTGTGATAAGGAAAGCGGCTTCAGATTTGTAACCTGTTCAGCAGACTTTAATTAAAGGATTGTGTGTGTGTGTGTGTGTGTGTGTGTGTGTGTGTGTGTGTGTGTGTGTGTGCGTGCGTGTGTGTGTGCTCAACCCTATTCTGCAAAATATGATTCATTAGTTGTTCTCTCCAAGAGGTAAAGTTTAACTATGACTACTGAACGCCACAATGTGTAGATCCTAGACAAACAACAGAGAATCTAACAGTGCATACACACAGCATTAGATGGATAGCAGACAAATAAAGACAGATAAATTACTGTTGCATGAATTATTATTTTCAAGTACATCAGTTTGACTGCAGCGATACTGTACTTTTAGTTTTTTACAGGATTCTCTATCATTTACTGCCTTGTACTCAGCTTTCTTGCTGCTTCCGCAAAGCATTATGGATGTAATCTTCTGCAGAAGGCAGCATTACAGGGGTGCTGAACACAGTATGTGCCTGATAATGTTACAATAGCTGTTGTTTTATTTCAGCAGACTCTCCTGGGTGAGCCGGTCTTGAGTTAGCCTGCCTTTGCCTTTGTGCCTTGTCTCAGCAACACGACACATCAAACACAAAAACATTCATCAAGTTAAAACATAATGTGTAGAAACATTCACAAACCAATCTCCTTATATTTTCTTAATTTGTTTTTAGCACAACCAGCAATGGCAATTCAACTGCTGGACAGGACAAATATTGTCATTTTGGCTTTGTAAGTTGTCACATGTGATATCATTTTTTAAATGTCATCTGGTCTAGGAACATCTGTTGCCTGAGTATTGCGAGGCCAGCATCAAATTGTAATTTAAAATGGTGCTACCTAGAAAATGTGAAGTCACATTTGATTGAAACAGCCAAGCTAGGACTCCAGCCAGACAAGTTATCCGAAGCTGGATCATTTCGACTAATTGCACAAATGTAAATGGATTTCATGGCCTGATCACAGCGAGACGCTTTATTATAAACATCCTGTTTTTTTTTCTCTCCTTTCTGTTTTTATCATTTTGTCTGTGAAAACTCTTAAAACCACAGGACGCTTTTGCACTTAAAAGACATGTACATGATTTCATTGACCAAACATAATTTCTTATTTATAGTTTGGATTGGAAAGGGGAAGAAGACTTAAAAGGGAAATAAATTTTGCAGCATCCACACCAACTACATTTTACAGTACATTAAGCATGACTAGCATCAAAGCACGCTTGTAGAAGTCAACATGCCATTTCTTTGACTCATTCCCAGCCTACTCATAAAGCAACATGCCATTTAGTTTATAAGAATATTCTGTAAATCCAGCATTAATTCTATCAAATAATTCACACATTTCTATAAACTTGTATCCTCTGCTGTGTCAGGCCATAGTCAAGTCTGTCAGAAATCATTGAGCGTAGCAGCTCTTCCTTTGCTTTCCTCACTAGCTATGTCCTAATTACCAGCACTAACTTGTTCCTGGTGCACAGCCCAGATTGCAGAGGTCTGAGGCGTAGACTCGGGCTGGTGGAGGTAGAGTGGTGCCATATGCCAGCTGTCACAGACTGGCAGAGGTCACACGGGCATCCAGACAGCAATCATACAAGCCACACGCTCAAACACTCATCCTTTAATTTTGCTTGCGCACAACAGCTGACTGACTTTATTTCTTCTCATGCGTGCACCCTAAGAGAGATAGAGATAGAGGAAAAGGCACATCTCAATATTTTTTTAATAAAGTGCTGTCACTCTGAACTGCGACTTGGTTCTCAGCAGGACATTTTCAACCACTACTGGTGACTTAAATAGGACTCCCAGCCGGTGAACTCATCCAGAGGTGACTGAGGATTAGCGTGGACATACAGCTGCAGAATGGACACCCTCTGTCTGTCAAGGACACAGGCATGTCAAGGACACTGACACGGGATAGAGATTAAATAGAGAGCTGGCCTACTTTTTAAGAGTCAAGCAGTAGGCAGGCATGAAGGGATAAACGGTCATTTGCAGCAAAGCCGACATGGATCCAGAGAGAATTTGAGTGTAATGAACAATTTAATTTTTTTCGAGAGCAGAAATACTGATGTTAAAAGGATTAGACACGTAATTCATGGTAGGCTTTGACATCAGGAGGACTTTTATGACTTCTTTACATGTTACTGTTCCACATTAAAACCACAGAGAGTACAGATTTAACATGAAAAAGATCTTCATGCCAGGTGTATCCTGAATATGTGCTGTGATGTTCATGATGACGGCCTCCTAGTTGACTGACTCACTGATTGAAATATCTCATTTTATGTACTGTTAAAAAAACAAAAAAACAATAAACAAAGCTGTAGATGTGGTGTTGCAGATTTGGACAGCCTATTATTTACCACTCAAGATGGAAGTCAGGAAGATGTTGTGGCACAACACAGACACATGACTCGGGTGGGAGCAGTCATCACAGCTGGCTCCTCACACAAAAACACATGCAGTGACAAGGCTGGAGGAGGAAGGAGATCTTTCCCGTCCTGTCATCCTGCAATCACACGTTCGAGTGACTAGACTGGGGGAGGATGGAGCAAAGGAGCAAAGGAGCATGATATTTATCTCTTATCACTGTTCCATTTAGTCTGAATTTCTTTCTTTTATCTGTCTGTCTACGCAAAATGCTAAACAGACAAACAAACAAACAGGATGCATAAGTGTGATTTCTATTACCGGCCTCTTATTAGGGTTGGCTGAATGATCGACAGCTTGTTGCAGGAGATGAAAATAATGCTGCTCATCCATCGTTCTCTATCTCACATTCCTCAGTTCGACGTATCCACTGCAGCCACATCCATCCCCATCATGTTATATCCCCGGCCTGACAGAAGACATGTAATTGTAGGACAGATGGCAGATTATACAAACCCCCATTACAATAGCTGAATCTGGCTGGAATCTAGATCATATGAACCTTGTCTTCCATTTTTTTGCTGCTATCCTCTGTGTGAAATGAGTTCTCATTATCTCTCACTATATAATCTCTTCTTTCAAACATCTGTACCTTTTGAAAACCCCCTTTTCCCTCGCTGTAGCTACCTACTTATCCCACTTTCTTCCTAAATTACTAATGGGCAGAGAAAGATGACATATGCAGGGAGAAACTATCTAAATGCCCTCTATAAATTCACATGGAGAGATTTCATAAAATGTCTTCAAGCAATCACATTCCTGTCATAGCCACAGAGGGAATAACGTATAAAATCGCAGTACAGCATGTGTTATGGTATATCAACACTGAGCTTTAATGCCATCTCTCCTATATGCCCTGGGGGAGCGAGCTGAGTAGTATTATGTATACCCCAGTGTGCCTTTGCCAGGAACACCATGTCTCACTTTTCTTATCCAAAGGGAATTTACAGTGTCAGTTGGTGCGATTGCTCGTCAGTGGGTTCGCCGGGCGGCCATTTGTCAGTACCGTGCTGCCAGCAGGAACGCAGAAGGCTGCACCAGATTTCAAGAAAGAGAGACAGCTTCCCCCGAAGGAGAGAGGGAGGGAAAAGAGAGTCTGATTTGTGCTCGGGTTGATAGTGCGACCAGATGGGTGAGAGAGAGGAGATATTGGAGAGCAGTGGAGATGGAGATATGCTAAGAGGGGGAGGAAATGTGTGGTCTGTGGAAGATAGGCAAGACAGTGCTGTTCAGAGCAGCCTCTTAAGCTGAGCAGTATACTGTACACTACATCTTTATCAATCAGTTGTTCTCTTACTTAGCTTTTTTCATGTGCACCTGTCACTTCTTTTCCCTTTTCTTGCCTCAATCCTCATATTTGACAGACAACACTGATTGTTTGTTTCCACCTCTCTCTCCTCTTCTCTTATTTAGTGGAAGTCAGAGCTGTAGGTGCTCTGTTGCTTTGAAACAGTGGTAGCTTCAGACTATATATAGCACAGTTATTGGGACTACCTGGATTGTGTGAAGAGTAAGGATGAGAAGGGTCAACATAAAGAAGAACAAAGGGACTTAAGAGAGACTAACAACAACAACAAACAAATGGACACAAATATTAAAAAGAATTGACATAGAACACAAATGAACTAAATGGCCAAGCCTTGTCAAATTAAATTGAGATATTAAAAAAGGAATGTGCAGTCTTCTTTTCCAAGCAAAGAAAATAATGTGTTGCCCTGAGACCTTTTCAGCTCATGATGCCTACAGGTTTCTTACAGGTATACAGGTTATCTGCATGACCACAAAAGTCTAAAACAGCACTTTATATACATTTAAGATGTATTTAGTCAGTTTATCTTTAGTCTTTAATACAGTAATGAGTAGATGTATATGCATGTTATGGTGTATTCTCAAACACAGTAGACAACACTTACTCAATACACACAAACACGTGTGCACACACACCCACACACTTTGTCTTAAGAGCTGGGGGATTCTTTTGATAGTATCTTATAATAGTTAATTCTTTATAATATCTATTGAACAATGATTTTATTGAGGATTTCTTGGAATGGATATGGGTGCACATTATTTGGGTAATTTTATTGGCACTCTCAATAATTAAAAAATATGTTATTGGCACTGATATCAGAATGATTCCTGATATAGATTGGTGCAATATATCCAGCACAATTTGGGGAATAATCTGATGACCTTTATAATCTACAGTATTCTCTTTCCATGGCATGTTGTGATAATTTAGCAGATATCCCCCTTTTTGTCATTTACAAAAATGTGTTTTCACAGTGTGAAAGTCAGCATCTTGGAGGGAAGCTTTCAAGCATGCACCTGCTGTAGGAATGAAAGCCAGAACCAAGAAGGCAACAAAAGAAAATCCAGAATCTGATTTAGTGTATACATTTTCTACATATTATCTGCAACTGCATTCTGAGCTCTTTTTCTTGAGTGACCGCAGACTCTTGGAAGCAGTGTCGACACATGGCTGTACTGCAGTGAAATTAAAAATAGATAGATGTTTGTATTGATCTGCTGAAATTATCTTTTTATGTTTTTCAGATATCAGCAAAAATGCCAATATCCTAGCATTGGCTGCATACTGATGCTGATTTAGCATTAACATTGACATATCTTCTAAACAGACAGACCGTTTGTGATTGACAACAAGAGCTAGTTTGGTTTGACCTCTCCTCTTTCATATGTGCCTGTAGACTATTTTGCTGGTGGTGGATTTGTTAAAGTGCGTGAAAGAAAAGGAAACAATGCTTTCTGAACCTTTCTGTCTGTGGATTAGTCCATGGTGGCAAGAAAACACAGCAGTCGGTCTCTGGTTTTGGATTAAGGAACAGAGGGAAAAAATTTGAGTGGAAGAAGAAAGTAAGAAAGACAGCAGCAGCAGTCTTTCTGTCTCTTCTTTAGCTTTACTGAATGTAAATGTGAGCTGACAAGCTGCAAAAAAGCTGTTGTTTGAAAAGACACAAAATGCCACAGCACCACCATGTCCCTGCACGACACACACACACACACACAACTCAGGAAACCCAAAAACCCACAAGTCCCCATCCCTATACAAACTGTTAATGTGAGCTTCACTTTTTTTCACACTTCAAAACAAGGAATCGGGAGGTATAGACAACAAACGAGGTAGAGAGAGACAGCACAGGGAACTGACAACCGACAGCTGAGCTCAGGGAAACCAAAGACAGAGAGGAGAGAAACGGACAGCATTTGGCAGCACACAGACAGAGATGGAGGGGTGGAGAGGCAGTCATAGAGAGGTCAGAGGGACCACATTAGGGATAGTGGCACTGAAGGCTTTGAGAGAGGCAGAGACCGATAGACAGTAGCAGCACTCAGAGGGAAAAAGCCAAATGACATAACAGAAGCAAGGCAAAGGCAGTTTAGCAGTCAGGGAAGCAAAGGGATAACAGGGTGAGTTTAAGTCAGTGGGTGAAAGAAATTACTTCCTTCTTTTTCCATTCCATATCCTGTTAAGACCAGAGCACAGACAGACCTCTCGCAGTGCTGTCACCTACAAAATAGAGCCAATTAAACATAAGTGTCCCCAAACAGAAAGCTGAATTTCCAGCCTGTGGCCTCTCCAGGGCTACACAGGGGATATGTGTTCGTGTGAATAATTAGAGACTTTTAAAGCCACCCTCTTATTGCTATTTGACAAGAGAAGGGGTGAGGAGGGGGCCAGGCCAAACAAAGGTTTGCTTTTAAAACCCACAGGAAATCTATTAAAAGCTTTACATAAGGCATATTTACACAGAGACTAGTCCCGTCTGCTAAATTCCTGTAACCTCGCAATGCCTTCCCTTCTCTGCCACTCCCTTTTTAAACATCAGACATTCTTGTTCATCTTTCTGCCTCCCCGCATTTCTCTGATTAATTCTGTTGAACCCACAAATCCCTGTCTCTTTTCCTCATTTGCGTCAGTCTTTCCACAAGAGAAAATAAGTCAAATACGTGCACATAAAAATCTAAGAACTATCAGGGGTCCCGCTGCTTTGGACTGACATGTTTGCACAACAAAAATATCTTATGGTTAATGCATGAGCTGTAATTACCGTACTGCAGTTGGTGCGCAGGGCACGTAGTTGACCGCAGAGTAGGGAGAAAAATGAAAAGGACCACTTCAGGTCAAGCCATCTGTTAGAAAGCCTGTGTGATACTGAAGGAGCAAGGCACCCTCCATCAACATCTTTCTCCTTTAAACGTATGGATGCAGAGCAGCAGTAGAGAGGTGTTTACCCTGAAAGGCTCCCCTGTCTCACCGCTCTAATCCCTCTGATAAAAGGACAGCAGGATTTGCAGCTATATGTGGGTTTTTTTTGTCATGAGGTCACTCTTCCTCTCCTGATGTGATTTGACAACTCACACTTGTGGACTATACAATTAGCAGCTACTCTACACACAGAAAGGCTGCTTCTTCAAATGAAATGGGGCCAAAAAAGTGAAGCCAGCTTCTCCTTTGATCCAACCAGGGCACCCCACTTCATCATTTCATAGTCATTTGGTGAGAGCCAGCTTTCTGCACAAGTTCTGTGTGATTGTCTAAATATCTGTGGCAGCATTACAGTAGCAGCCTACTAGGACTGCTGTCACGCCTTAAAGGGTGGCATATGTGTGTACAGTATGTGAATGTGTGTTGGTACAGTTGGTTTGATCATCCAGTATGAAGAGTTAGAGTTTGCAGGTCATTATATCACTGACACGACCTGCTAAGGCTTGACACTAAGCTGCGTTGTGCATACAGTCAGGTCCATAAGTATTGGGACATCGACACAATTCTCATCTTTTTGGCTCTATACACCACCACAATGGATTTGTAATGAAATGGTATTTACATCCAAATCAGGTGAACGGTGTAGGAATTACAACAGTTTCTATATGTGCCTCCCACTTTTTTTTTGTTTCATTTCAAATCCATTGTGGTGGTGTATAGAGCCCAAAAGATGAGAATTGTGTCGATGTCCCAATACTTATGGACCTGACTGTATGTGAACATGTGGGAGAATTGTGTGCAATGTATCTGCATCTCTTAACCTCTGCTGTTTGTATTCATTCCACACTTTGTGAATGGTGTGTAAGTGAAGTAAACATCAGAGATGCATTGCTACGAGCTGAAACTGCAGGAGCTACTCACGATATGGTGTCGCAACAATAGCAGTGTTGTTTATCTGCAACATGTCGAGGAAATTACACCACCCCCTGTGGTGTGTGTTTCACTTTCTGAACCCTAAATTTGTTTGTGGTGGGTAAACACACGTCACAACAATTTAGGATTTAGAAAGTGAGACAGGATGTGAGAAGATGTGAAAACGTATAGTCCCCTTTGCCTTGCTCTATAGAGCTTCTTTTACATTGTATGTGACCCACAACACTTAGCTTCCAAAGCAGCGTGAGTTTGATACATATGAGAGGAGTGTCATCTCCTCTCTCTGTGTGTGTGTGTGTGTGTGTGTGTGTGTGTGCACATGTGAGGAAACTATACCCGAAGGCAGACTGGTTTCACCATCTGTCCTTGCTGTGTCCTGTGATTTCCCTGTGTAATTCAGACAAATGTCAGACTATGGGCAGGGGATAAGCTCTGACAAACTGCTCCAGACATTCTCAGTTCACACTCCCCCCTGATACTCCTGCCGAGCGCTCTGTCACCTTCTCTAATTCAGGACAGTGAGAACATTTGAAACTTCATGCTGCATCCCCATGTTTCACCAGAGATTCATTTCTCCTGTGTGATGGAGACACATAAGAAATTACATTCATTCTAGCACAAAAATAAATCTACTGAAACCAGCGGAAATAACAATCGTGCACTCAGGATGGCTGAAGTATTGAAGCATAACCTGCCTATTTAATAGCAAATGTTATGCTTTTGTTACTGCGTGCACTAACCTGTTTCCTCTCTGTGTGTGATTGTGTGTTGACAGTATAAGGGCCAGGCCAACCTGCATGTGTTTGAGGACTGGTGTGGTTCCTCTATTTTCCAACTCAGAAAGAATCTGCACTTCCCTCTCTACCCTCATGTAAGTATTACAGGGTTGACTGAGTGACCTTCCGTCTGTTACTATGCAGTGTTCTTTGTGAGCTAAATGTATTGACACTAAAGATACATTCAGTGCACTGTTTGCAAATCCTCTACCTCCTTAATTACTGTTGTTAACTTCAGACACAGGTATGCAGGATTAAAATTTCTAGCTGGCAAATGTCGATTTGCGGGCTGAAACCTAGTATCTGAAACCTAGTATTATAAGTATAATAAGCAAAAATGTAAGATCTGACTTGTATTTCACTCTGTTTGGCTGCTTAGCTCACATACTTGGACTAGCAAGACAGTGGTTAGATTTATGCCTCATTGTATGTATTTGTACACTTTTAACATTACAATAGACTTAGACAATAGAATAGTGTTTGGTGAACAGAACGCTACCAGGGATAAAAAGTTTGGGAGGCGTTGCTGCCTGATGTGTAAACTTCTGCAAATCTACAGACAGTGCCGCTAAATTTAGCACACATTATTAGCATCCAGGACCAGCTTCCACGCAGGGGGGAAATACTATAGTGGGTGTGCTATAATTCTTCAAGGTAAACTGCAATCATACCAAATAATGTAGTAGCAGAAGTAAAATGCTCTTTGGCTTGGAAGAAATGCTATGTTACTGCATTTAGTAATAAGATAGTTAGCAAGACGTGCTTACATTTGCAGCTTGCATTTTTGTTTTGGAAAGGCACTTTACACCAACATTTACTCTAACTAGAGCTCCATGCACACAGCACTTCAACTAGTGTAGAAAGCCAATCCTTGACAGGGCTCCTAGTTATGGTTGCTAAGCTATAACTGGACAATCACTGGTTTAGTGAATGGTTAATTGGGGAACAGCATTCACTCACATAAAGAATGTCTGTTGGAGCTGTTTATTCTGTTTGTTAATACAACAGCTGCTGCATCTATGTTCTGAATTGATTTCTGTTTCTTGCTGTAGACCAGAACCACAGTGAGGAAGTTGGCTGTGGCTCCAAAGTGGAAAAACTATGGCCTGAGAATATTTGGCTTCCTTCACCCTTATAGAGATGGTAACTATCTCATCTTATTAGTGAGTCCCTCCTCTGAGACTGAAGGCCTTGCCGTTTGTGTCCTTTATAATGGTAGACAATTTCCACAGCCCTCTTAATCCGACCACATGAGAGCCACTAATATAGTGGATATTCACATTTTTATTAGGGCTGAATGCCAGAGATCTTACAGCTAAATCTCATTGCAGTACCCTCCTAGTTCTAACCTCGAGCCCTGTTGCTATGGGAACTGAAAAGCCTTAACACCCAAGTGCCCTTACACAAATTGCAGAATATGATGTAATTAATTAGATTACCCTTCATTTTCGTCTCTTAATGTAGCTTTCGCTGGTGGTATGGCTCTCTCCAGCTGATGGCTCAAAGGTCAAAGATTCGGACAAGCACTCTAATAAGTGCCCTTCGCCTCACACAGCCAGACACAACCTTTTAGATGCTGTTGTAGATTGACTGAGTGTTAAATAACCTGAGTTAGCCGCATAGAAATGCTTAGAGGTTTTCCAGATTAAAGACAATAAAAACTCAAAGCTCCTTTATCATTCTGAGTTAGTCTGATACAAGTATATGTCATATGTGAATTGAACATTTACATTTAGTATGTAGTTGAACGTTTAAAATGTGTCTCTTTGGAGAATTGTACACACTGTAATAGAATATCTATTTTTACTACATACAAGTATATTTGCTATATACTGTGCAATACTGTTTGCCACACCCTACACAGCCTGATTTTATCATTGCAGTCTTTACAAGAATGAGAAAGGACTGCGAAGTTTGGTATGAGACTGATATGAAATACTTCTCATTTTTCGCAACATAAAAAGATACTGTCTCAGACAACAGCTTAAGGCGTGCACCATCTAAAGGGAAAGTAGCTTAATGCAGCTACTACTATTAATTAAATAATTGTCAGACAAATTGACAATGTGTTTGCAATCCTCAAGTGTCCACTTTGTTACTTGAAGATAACCTTAACTACTGGCTGCTCGTTTGCTCTTCAGGCTACAGTGGCCTGGAAGTGCAAAACACAACAGCAAAACAGAAAACAGGAACACAAATCAGAAAAAACAACACATTAACAGAAAACACAAATGCAAAGCAAAAAACAACACATTAACAGAAAACACAAACGTAAATCAGAAATCAACACATTAACAGAAAACACAAACGCAAATCACAAAATACACCACATTAACAGAAAACACAAACACAAAACAGAAAACAACACATTAACGGAAAACATAAACGCAAATCCGAAAACACAACACATTAACAGAAAACACAACACATTAACTCCTAAAGGAAAGGGAGGCTACTTATGGTCGTAAAGAATTGTTGCTGATTGGACGTGCTGTCCATAAAGAGACAGACAGCGCGTCCAATCAGAAGGTGGCACGCAGCTCTGTCAAAATGGCACATCTCACTTTAGGTACTCGGGAATAGTTTGTTCTTCTGTACAACGCTGCTTCTTTTAAACGTGTTTTCAAAGTGCGCATACCCATAGTGATGTAGTGAACTGTTGACAGCACGTCAAGTATCACCTCATATGTTTGTCCTGCATTAAAATAATGCCTGATAATAGCGAACATTGAATCATCAGTAGCACTCATGTTTACATGAGACCAGCTAGGTACACAGTCTGATCCTTGTTAATAAGCACCCACGTCTTCCAGTAGGAGTACCTACCCTTTCCGTTAGGAGTTAATGTGGTGTGTTTTCTGTTAATGTGTTGTGTTTTCTGATTTGCGTTCGTGTTTTCTGTGAGTGTGTTGTGTTATCTTTTTTGCATTTGTGTTTTCCGATTTGCGTTTGTGTTTTGCACTTCAGGGACACCGTACACCGCTCCTTAAACCATTCACAAATGTCCATTTCCCTTCGCACAGTTGTTACATATGGGTTGAAAATTCAGTTGCAGTAACACTGTGGCCAAATGTGTCATCTCCAGAGGCAGTCTGGTCATCACATATTAGGTCCATTTCAACATTTTAAGTAATGCGCTATCTGATAATAGACTGATTATATTTATCTGGGATCATACATATCTACTTCCAATAACACACACTTTGATCCTGTTTTTCCCCTCTAGGTGATTTCCAGTTCTCGGTATCGTCTGATGATAACTCTGAGTTCTGGCTGAGTCCTGATGAGAGCCCTCTCAATGCCAGACTGCTGGTCTATGTAGGACAGGTAAGCACTGAGCTGTGCTGCATTCTTTAGAGAGTCACTCTTCCAAAAACCCAGCATCCTTTTATGCTTTGTGATTCCCATCAAATTCACATTTCTGACACTGTGAATACAGTTCCTGGTATTTACTAACTAATTAATTAATTAACTAATTGCTTAGCAACAAGCTTTTTCTACTGGAAGATAGTGAATCACCGGGGTCCTGAACATTTTTTTGGACTCCTAAATGTCATGACTTAAACAGCAAAACACACTTAATTCCTTTGGGAAAGCAGTGCAGAGAAGCCAAACCATTATCATCAGACTACACAGTGACTTTATCATCTGGTATGATATTCAGCCTGAGGGTGACACATAGCTCTAAATGGCATCTAATGGATCCCCTTCCTTTCTTAAACAATCATGCACACAGTGGCAAAATATAATATGATAAAAGTATTCTCTAGAAATTTACATATTAATGTGATTGTAAGGGTCAAAAGCTAGTAGACTAATATTGATATAAGTTGACATCCTTGCTGTCAGGTGCTGTTAGTAAGAACAGTGGGTCCTGACCAGTCAACAACATAAGCCTTTTATTCAGCCAGCTCTCAACCTGAGAGCAACAGGAGGGATGCTGAGCAATTTGACCTTGTTCTTCTTCAGTAATCACCCGCTCACCTCATGTCACCACCCTAATACTCAGGGTATCACCCACCTCCAACACACAGCTCAGAATACAGGAGACTTAAATCCTCCTGTAGAACATCCTGTGAAAAATCATTTCCTTTTTCCATCTATCCTTGAAGTACCCTCTGCCCACAATTGAATACAAGTTCAAATGTGCTGCTATTGCCTTCACTAATAAAGTGCGTGAAATCTTCTTCGAATTTTATAAAGAAAAGGATGTATGAGGTTGCACAGTGTTTGAAGTGCACCATATGAGTGGTCTGGGCAAATGTTTAAGAGCAATCTGTATTCCAGCTGGATGCGAGAGTCCAGGTTTTATGGGAGCTAAGATTAATTAGCTGGCAGCGAATATTGATGTGACATTTAGCAGTGGAGAAACATTATCTAGGTAATGGCAGGGAAGCAGTGCTATGGCCAGGGATCATTCTTTCTGCCACTGGCTGACATACAGGCCTCGCTGCTTCCCCTGTCACACACATGTTGTTTTTCATAGATAAAAATCTAACTCTCCGCTCTGTTCCTCATTACGTGACTCGTCTGTCTGCATGAGTTTAGGGGGGAAAGTCTAACAAGAAAATGAAGGTTTTCTCTAATTACAAGTAAGGTTTTCCTTTATTAAGAAAAGCTGAAATATTGTTTACATTTTTGCTTTTAAAAGTCAGTGTTACTTGTACAGTATAAACTAAGGCCCCTGCACATCACTGATTTTATGCCCAAAACAGGTAATGCAGTGCTTTGCTAATCTGCAAAGATGGCTTACTGCCAAGCATGCTTTTAAGACCTTTAGCTCTAAACAGCTTTAAAACTTCACCCATTTATTTCATGCTGTTTAAATTCTGCTAATAAAAAGAGATAAATACAGGTATCTTTTTTAAAGCTTTCTGTGTGTGTAGTTTTTATGGCTGGAGGCTCAGAACTGGAAACTCCAATGGTTTAGGAAAATATCCTTAACATTTCATGTGTTGTTTTGTGCTTTGGCAGCTAAAGAGTTATTCCAAAAACATTTTATAAGCAGTGAGTCAAATTTGACCTCCTAGCATAATGTGTAGAAACATCGCTAGCAGAAACTTTTACAGAGAAAATGTGAATTAAACTTATAGTCATTAGTCAGTGTATGATTTGTATAGTTTTTTATCATACTAATGGCCTGGCTGTAATTCCTGGTCTGTTTATGACCTGAGTCAATGCTCTAAAAATACACCAGTCACAGTGGTGTCGTCCTCGATAATCAAATGACTATATATTGAACGTGCTGCCATGAGACATTTAGCTGTGTCTACTTAAGATGAAAAGCAGGGAGCTAAAGCATTTCCATGGCGTTTCTGTGGAGACCCCTGTCAGCATTTTGTGGCGGGCTTTCCAGTTATGTACCAGCTGTGACTGATATCTCCTGATTCCCCGTAGGACATCTTAAGAAAGAGATGACGTCACCTACGGAGGTGAATTTGTCTTTCTCACACACATACACAAGAACACACATGCATATACAGTATGAAATGTTATCTACAAAGGCCCCTTAATCCTAGTTCTCATGCACTTACTTTCAAACACACACAACCACACACTTCTGGACAGACCCAGAAAGACACAATCGACCTTGTCATGGTTGCTTCCTCTGTTCGGTCCCTTACACGTACCAGCTCTCTATGGTCAGTGTGTTGGAGGAGATTGGGGGGGGGGCTTATAAGAACACTCTCCTCAGCTGGGACATTATCTGTGCGCACACAAATGTACTTAATGTACATTTTCCATGGCATTAATCATATTTTTTGCCCACAGCTAATCTGTAATTAGATTTTCCTTCAATCAGAATGTCCAGACAGGTCCCGCAGAGCTTCCCGCTGAACCAGACGTGGGCATGTCTATTACTGAGAGAGCATTATGAGTAGCACAAAGCCTGTATGTGCAGGTTTGTTTGTGTGTGTGTGTGTGTGTGTGTGTGTGTGTGTGTGTGTGTCCATGCACCTGTATTTCTCGTGTCTGTGTGTTTGTGCAGAGACATGCGGCCACTGATGTATGTCATATGGTTCAAAAAGCAAACTGGGTGAGGGTGGTGTAAAGATTATACTTGACAGCAACAGTAGCTTCTCATTCTCAGACAGACAAGACTTTGTCACCAGTGACAGTTACTATTTCACAACTTTGCTTAACTGTACCAAAGGTTAAGGCACAAAACAGTTTACAGTAGTTGATAATGAGGAAATGTTATCCATATATTGAGTTTTTCTTAATACATGAAGAGTTTTGTTCCTAAATGATGCACCATCTGAAAATTAAAAACCCACCTTCCCCTACTGACTGCTCTGTCATCATAGTGAATGGATGGAAAAGGTCAGTTTTCTATAGACCATTTTCACATAAGACATTTTGAGATGTCAATGAAGGAAAAACAGCTGTAAATAATAAAATAAATGAATGATGGCTGAATTCCATTTAGCTGCCTTACTTTCAGGGTCCTGCTAATGTGCATGCTGGCTCCTTGTCAAATTGTTGTGGCTTACTGGGATATTTGAATGGAACAAAGCCGTTGCTAATGTTATAAGTAACTACAGCTTTTTTGGCTTGTCACAAGTCAAAAGATCTGCTGTTAAAAGGGCCTATTGTGATGGGGTTTTTTTTCCAGGTAGCAACATCTTTTCCAAAAATTTCCATCACACGGGTATAATGAGTTCCAAGTTGAAATTTCCAACTTCCATGCACCCAGTTATCCATTTGGAAATACATAAAAAAAAAACTAACAGGGAAGAAAATGGATGCCCCCAAAATAAAATTTTAAACCTGCTTGAGATAGGCAATCCATCACAGCGAGCAGCCACTATATGTCTGCTTATGTTCTTGTTGTAGTTATATTTGTGTGTGCCAAACGTTCAATTCCAACTGCTCTAACAGCTGTATAAGCGCCCATCGATAATGTAACTTTGACAACAATAAAAACAGACATGGGGATAATGGTGATGGATTACAAGACTAAAGCCAGTTTGAAGGTTCTACAGGGTGATTTTATGCCAGACTGCAATGAATGAAAAGTGGTGACTGCCTTAAAGGAAGGAAAAACACCATTCAAAACCTTACACTTCATTCAAAGGGACTTGTCTCATGAACACAGTAAACATGATGAACACCAAGTATTCCTGCTTAATGAGACAAGTGCACCCAGAGGTCACAATTAAAACAAAGACTGTTGTTGACTATGGCTAATGCTATCTCTGAATCAAATGTCAGATTTCTGTTTTTTCATTTTTTCTGTTTAAGTGGTTATTAGTTCTCGAATTCAGGCCCGACATCTCCCACTTCATACTTTTTATTTTTTCTTGTGTCCTCATGCACATGCTTGGAAATCATGTTAGAAGTGTCACTGAAGGACCAGTATATTTAATGGTTAAAACTTTGCACTTCAAGTTCAATTGAAAAAACACACTAAAGGAGACTGAATAAGAGAAAAAGATACAGCACTCTGAAGTTATATCACAGGTCAGCTGTTCCTCTATTACTTCTCTCTTCTCATATGGAAAGAAAAAAAGATTGTGTAGAAGAAAAGGAGTTGATATAGAGAGGAGTAATGTCTCCATAGCTACACTGCACACATATTTCTTATATTTCCTGACCCTGTTTTGTGTTTCACTGTTCAGCGTTTCAGGGCCAGTGGCCAGCTGAAATTAGTTTTCTCGAGGTACCTACATATGTGGGTGAGGTTCACACAGAAACACAGTGTGTGTTTGTGTCTGTGTGAGAGAGGTAATGTTAGAGCAAGGTTGGTATATGTCTGGGTTGTTTGTCTGCTTGAAGTTTAAGAAATTTGGTGCCCAAGTTCCCTGCTTTATTTCTCTAAGGAGACTTTTGAAGCAGAAGCAAAATAAGACAATATGTCACAGAGGGATGATGTGATTTGAAGAGTGTATGAGTGTTGCCCCTCATGGCTCCCTGGCTGCTTGCCTTCTGATTTACCTCCCGCCTACTCTGGTGAGGAGATGCTGCTCTCAATAAGCAATGACTCATCATTCAGTGGGAAACCATGTCAGTGTGCATATGTGTTTGTGTGTGTGTGTGTGTGTCTGTCTATACTGCATGTGCATGCGTACCTTTAAGAACATCTGACACTTTCATGGGATAGCTGAGGCACTGCATGTTACTTATCCTTGTAACAATGTCTTTGATCCTACCTTTGTTCACATACAGCTGATTAATCATCCGACAGGGAAGAAAAGAAAAAACTACCTTTCATTTTGGGAGGAGATTTGCTCCTCAACACTGTTGTGTGTGAAACTGCATATTTGAAAACCCTCAATTTACTTTATTTTTTATAGCTATTCTCAAAAGAATCTAGATCATCCAAAATCCTGGGGTTGGAGGTTGTTTGAATTACTGACAGATTCAAGCGAAGGGAATGGAAAGACATACAAGAAATATTCATGAGCTACTGTGTGAATTCAGAAGCATATAAAACATCATATGCAGCACATTGCTGTGGGAAGAGGTCACAGACATTTGCACCTGTATTTTGCATCCAGATTCATTTGTATGTGCGATTATAAATGAGGAAGTTAGGGTTTAGAGGTGAAAGGGTGTGATAAATATAATATTGGTTCACATCTATTTTACTGGTTAGAAGCACAATTAATATCCATCTTAACATGACATTTTCCCATCTGAAATTTCATTTGGAAACAAATGAAATGATCATGTTTTCAGATGTTTTTCACCTATTTTAAAGTAAAAAGATTTACTGTATTCAGAGTGAGCACTAGATAACGTGACTTGCTGAGATGAATGTTTTCACAGTGCTGCCTCTGCTGCACGAACACTCTCTCTTTCATCTGAACAACAGCTCCTTCTGGAGAAAACAATTCACTCAGAGAAAATCTAAACATGTAAGTAGAGTAACTAGAGATACTTTCAACAGTATTTTCTCACAAGTTTCCCATTTATATTCAGTGCTAAGTTTTAAGTCGCAGCTTTTTCTTTTGGTCTGCTTCCCTTGACTTTTACATTTTTTAAAGTTCTGCTGAGGTGCCTACTCCATTCAGCTATGATTTGTCAAAGTTATTTAAGTTTCACTGACTCTCACTGTCTGGTTCTCTTAAGAAACCACCAGAACTTTGCATTGAAACAGATTTTATTTTAATGCTATTCCTTTTGAGGGAGGGACAAGCTTAAATGAGATTCTACTACACTACTGTTTAAATGTATCAACCAGTGCAACCTAAACTTGATAATGCTGATCAGCATCACATTATTTATGAGAGAACATGCTGTCCACATTCTCAACATCTGTCATCTTTAAATAACTATCATTGGTAAATCTATACAATGTAGTTTGCTGCTATTATTTGAATGCCGATACACATTTACATGTAAAATTGTATTGGTCATTAATTTAAACTTAGTTTAGCTGAGTGAGCTTAATCTACTTCCCACTTTTTAACTGAAGTATTCTCTCCAAGTAATTTAACTCAACTTCACTCTTCTGTGATGAAGGTAGAATATGTGAGGAAGCTGTTAACATGAAAATGTACTACTGCAGCAGCATGCTGTGGGCGTCAGAGTAAAGGCACAGTGGCACACATTGTGTCCTCCTCCTCTCATGCCAACTGCTTCACAGAGTCTCTCAGAGGCTTTAAAACGGCCAGGGGCCTGGATGGTTTTGGATAGACATTACTGCCTGTTTTCAATGTTTTCTTACTATAGTGGCTCTCTTCTTGTGCCAGCAAATATGCTCAGAGGTGCCATAGTGTAATTCTCATTTCATATTGGTGTGTGTGTCATTCTCTTGTACGTGTGCTCTCTTTGAAAACATTTTTTTCAGAGTATCCAGAGAGAGGATCAGCAGCTATTTACAAGCTGAAAGACACTTGTGATCTGTTAGCACCACGCCCCGCAATGATTTCTGACCAGTTTCAAACGGTCAGAAGTGTCGCCAGCACAAACAATTAAAGGCATGCCCACTGTGATCTTAGCCTTATTCTTTTATTATGGATCAGCAGCAGCAGGGGCCCTAATTAGTTACATTGGCTTGCTGAGGAAATGAATGGGCTCTGATTCGACCGCAGGGCTGAAACGGGAGCCCCAGGGGTCCCAGTGAGCCGACTTCTTAGAGGCAGCATTGGCAGGGAATCGCACTTTCTGATTTTCTGTCCATTTATAGCCATTAGCTCTCATCTGTTTGCTCACTTTGCCTATATATCAGAACTTGCTTCCTCATCGACTTTCCCTGTTGCTTCAGGGCATATTATCTTGTTTTTCCAATTACTCTATATTTTCTGGGCCAGGGAAGATATCCAGATCTTGCAGCATCTTTTTCCAACCACCAATCCGAGTTAAAAATGGGCCCAGGTGGTCCACTTTCTGTAATATTACCTATTTACAGACAGGACCCTTCCAAAATAGTCATACTCAGAGCCTAAAAATCACAAAGTTGGTGTTTGTGGGTCAGAAAGTTGATTTCTAAGAAGGGTTCTTATCCCCTGTTCTCACACTTTTTTGTTCTCTCTCTCTCTCTCTTTTCCCCTCTTTCTCTCACACTCGCTCTGATCTCTGTCGCTTTTCTTGTGTGTTGCAGCTGGGTACAGAGTGGACTGCTCCAGGCGAGTTCAGCAAGTTCAGGTCCCAGTCCTCCAAGTCTGTGCAGTAAGTACCTGTGACAACCACACACACTTCTTAACAGCACAGTTATTTCACTCTCAAGCCAGCGCAGAGAGCAAAAGAAAGCCCTGCTAACATCTAACAATAAGGTTGAGAAATATACACCACCACTGGAGCTTCTCTGAGGACTGGTCTTGTGGCTATTACTGGCAAAATGTCTCTCTGCCTGCAGCCTGCACCCATCATGCTATGTGTAGAGACCATTCATGTCAGTCTACAGCCCTTTTTTTATAACATAATGGCTTCAGAGGGCTTTTACTGCTCACGTGCAGGAGGAAAATGATGGGTCAAGTGTTCACTGGACACTGGAAAGCAGGTGGTGTGTCTCTTCTGTGTATATGTGTGCACTTTTATGTATGAATTAGCATATATAGAGTGCTCTCCTCAGATATCAGTGGGGAGGATCATAACAGTGTCTCTAAACACAAGATGATAATGTATTAACCTATCAGCTCCTCTCAGATTCAACACATCTGTCTCCCTAATTGCTTGCATAAAAGCACCCTTTAAAACAAGCACTGATCTGCAGCCAATTTGCTTCTAAAGTCATTGTTAAGTTGATATGATTATGCAGCAAGAGAAGAGATCCTGAGAATGGTGCTCCTATTCCTTTGGTTTCCTGCATTTGCCTGATTGGATGAAGCTGTAGAGTGCTGCCTTAAATTATTCACACACACACACACACACACACACACACTCATAGTGCCAATGGTGTTTGTAGTGAAGGTTCAGAATATTTAGATTTTCTAAATGGTACAAGTTGGATGATGAACACACACACTAGAGCAAAAACATTTTTGTTAATGTTGAATGAGTTTTTACAGTTAAGCCTCTTCCAGAAGCTGGATGTTATGGATAATGGACACAGTGTCGGTGCCAGTCTGAAACATTGTTACCAGGGTTTACTAAAAAGACAGCTTTCTAGGGTGTTGTGATATGGTTTAAATCAATATGCTAATATTAGGGTGTGAATATAAGGATTTAAATGTATTATTGATATGTATCACAACATGGGAATTTAATACATTTCATTTTGCATCCACTGTCAACCCTATGTGTAAAAGAAAAGCCTTAAAAACTGATTTTATCTGAGTTAACTTCTTCAGGATTATTCATTTGTGCGAACGATAACTGTGATACTGTGGACATATTATCCTGATACAATTTTGCTTAAAGTTGACAAACAATACTACCTACTTAACCGATGAGAAAGACATCTCATATTGTCAGGGAAAAAGCAACGCCCTAAAGTGGGACTAGAGAAAGCATACAAGGCAAACCACTGTGGCATCTGTGCTCACATGATAACATGATACTAGATTATGAAATATACTTTCCTGATGTATTACGGAAGTAGTGATAAGGTTTACTAGTTTAATTGTTCATGAATCAGGTTGCAATACAGTGGTGACAGCAGCAATAGCAGATAGCAGCAGTATTAATAGATGAGTGGAGCAGGTGTGTAAAATGGGCTTCTGTTTGTTGACAATGAATGTAGGTGTGCAGTTAGTGGTCTGAAAAATCAGTTGATGATCAGATTTTCTGAGAGGCACTAATGACTTCATGATCCTGACTAAATCTAGTATGTGTGTCAAATCGGTGGAACATTAGAGTGATTTAAGTACCGAAACAACACATACAGATCAGAGGCCCTGATCCTTTGCATGCCACTGACAATTTGTCTAACGTGTGCTGCAAGATTTGTTACACAATCTTTGAGTTGTAAACTAAAATAAACTAAATAGAATACCCCTGAATGTGTGTTCACAACTCCATTCATAATAAAAATAACTGCATTAAATGAGGCATTTAGTCCTAACATCAGAACATGTTCCTATTATGCATGATTAAAAAAAAAAAAGTTATTGTCAAACTTCAGGTTTCTAACCTTAGTGAATTGAATTTAGTACAACACGCATTTCTATGAAAAATCCTGCCTACTGATACACAAGACATTTTGGACCACAAGTCCAAACTGTGAAAAACAAATGAAATGGAGAACATTCAATGAATGTGTCTTATGTAATACTATACATCGCAGTGTTTATTTGACACAGTTAATCCAGTTTGACTCACTGCATCACTACAAGGTGTCATCATCTTTGTTTATGTATCATTATTTATCATTCTGAAAAGATTAAGATGCATAACACCACGAAAAAGTCGTCATTGCTCATTAAAATCCATGCATCTGCCTTCCTTTGTAAAGGTACACATAGACACGCACACTCTCTCTCTCTCTCTCACTCTCACTCACTCACTCACTCACACACATACATACATACACACACACACACACACACACACACAGCACATTATATAATGAATGAAAATGTATTATTACCATAAGGGGTTGAACGTAGGCCAGGACCTGTTGGCGAGTGTTTGTGTTTGTCTGTGCGTAGGATTAACTGGGCCTGTTTAGCACAGCAGGCACACCAGACTATGAGGAAGCACAGAGAGATGACAAAAGCTAAAGTAAAATAAGAAGAAGAGGCTAAAAAAATTTCTATTTTCTCTTCCGCTCTGAAAAGCGTCTTGCCTTCTCTGACAATAACAAGACGACAACAGAGTAACCAAGCGTGGAGGTAGAATACGGCAAGAACATTGAAAGGGTTGTTCGGCTGAGAATTGTTTGTGCGACATTGCATGTTTTGTGACCTGTTACGTCTTCTTTATGTGTGTCTGCATACAAACTACAGGATAGTTTTCTGCACTTTGAGTGTGCTGTCAATAGTAAAATTGCCCACTCAATGAGAGCTGTTGCAGAAAACATGCCTTGGCTGTGTGCCCTCTACCCTACTGAGATCTGATATAACAGTGATATCCATCATCTCACACACACATACGCACACACCAATTGTTGCTCAGTACATTCTCTCAAAATCTTTTTATATCTTCTACCCTGATGTGTAAAGTAAGTCATGATTCCACTGTCAGGTCATGAAATATTGTGTGCCAGAGATGAAACGGTTGGAAGCATTGCAGGGTTTTTAGGAGTGGAAGGGGCTAATGACTAAAATCAAATCTGTTTTTATTGTATAGCTACACATTATCACATGCTTCAGGGAAAGTGTATCAAAGATGGCGTGGAAGTCTAGCTTAAAATAATTAGGCAAAATCTAGTTTGATGTTTCTGCGTGTGGGCGTATGCAAGAGAACATATTCATATTTATGCATGCAAGCAAGTGAATGCCTATGTGCATTAACGTGCATGTGTTTGTTAAGTGCCATGACATTTGAAATTCCTCACTGCATCTGATGACTTTATTGAAACATCCCAAAGCAAAGGCACAAGTTCCCCTTACTGCACTGTGCAACATGCATCCCTCACACGCCATTGCACTAGACCTGTTTATAGCAAAGCTGATATGCTCCTGAGCGTAGCAAATTGTGCGTGCAGCAGCATTAATCGCCATGCATTCACAAAAAGGTAGTCTTCAAATTAGATGGGATTGAAATGAAATGAGCAAATTAGCCTTGCAGAACAAGTTATAATTTTCTTTTTAAAATTGCCTCAGAGTATGTGTATATAATAATAATAATAATAATAATAATAATGATAATCATCTGACAGATTTAATTGTCATTTGACAGTTTTTATCACCTGGTCATTTGAAACATTTTTAAAGAGAAAAGAAAAAAATAAACAAAATTAATTGGGTGTTTCTGGAATATTACACTCAATTTTGACGATGGAAAGCCACTGTGATTGGATTAAATGATTAGTCATTACACATGAGGCTACAGCTAGTCCCTGACAGCATGATCCTGTGCAATCTGTTATTGGAGAATAGGTTCAGGGCCATTTGAGCCTATTTACAGACTCCATTCTACCACAAAGCTGCAATTTAAAACAGTTTCACAGTTTATGTGCTACTGTTCCTAGTTATTATCATATTGGGCTCAGAACAGGATGGAATAGGACAGAGCTAAAGCAAAATGGAGCATAAAAGAATTGAGTTGGATGGTGCAGAGCAGAACACAACCAAACAGAGCGCAGCCTTCAAACAAGTAATTGAACAGAGAAGAGCAGAATGAAACACAACAGACACTTCCACTTTAGCAAGGTTGGGTTTTCTTGGGGGGGGGTTTGCGCCTTGGACTGCGGTTATTTATACGTCTCGGTTCGTTGGAGCTGTACAGCCGACTGTAGTAGAACTGAGTGAACAGTGACTAATGGCTGGTGCAGGGTTGAATCATATTGTCAGGGAATGAAACGTATTGTTGTTGAGGGGTTTACTTGAAACACTATTGGAGGTCTCCATGCCATGCAATCAAAAGCTACTGAAACTCGCAAACATACATTACATGCACACAGACACACACACACACACACACACACACCACATATATATAAAATCTCAACACCCTCCAGTTGGCAGTCCCACTGCGGTTACTCTGTGTCTTGGATGACTGCAACTATAGAGCTTTCAGGAGAGCTCCCCTCATCTAAACTACTTTTTATGGCCTTTTCCCTCTATCTCGCTCGGTGTATTGCCATAATGGCAGTTTCATTTGGAGAGTGAATTTGAAGCTGTAAAATGATAAAAGGTAGGAGAGGGTAAGGGCTTTAAGTAATGCGCATATGCTGTAGTGAAGACAGCATGCAGTAGATACACATGCTGTTCAAAACCTGACAGAAATTATGCTTTCATTCAAACATCCATTCATTGCAACCAGTGGCCTTACTGTTGCCGTGGTGTGTGAAAGTCCGTCCTAGGTAGCAATTTAAATAGATGGGAAGGACAGGGAAGTTAGATCGGTACACCTGTTTGGGAGATCAGTTAGGCATCCACACCACCTGGCTTCGACCACCTGGAGGTAATGACTCACAGTATTTAGTGTGTGTATGTGTGTAGTTTTGCCTGCATTCTAATTCTGAAGTTTGCTAAATAAAAGTTGAAGATGGACAGGATTTCTTCCTCTTGCTGTCTCAGTCTGTCATTCTCCAACTTTCTCCGTTAGCTTCTTTCCTTGTACTCTTTCTTCTTATCATTGGTGGCTCTATGTCATTGAAATGGATCGATGTAAAGATCTATATAAGCATGCCATCAAATGAAATGTAGTAACAACCATCAACCAACATATTATATTATAGCCCCAGTGAGGATTGCTACTTTTTTATATCACAGTCAATTATATATATTTGTGTGTGAGACAAAGTGCAATTTGAAGATGCCACTTTGGACTGGAATTTATGTTGGGCTATTATTCACTATTTTCTGGCATCTGTCTGTATTTAGAGACATATTATTTGCTAAAATAAAAGTAAGTTGCAGCCTGACTTATTGGATGACATTCTACATTCAAAATCAAGCCTTAAAAAGTTCAAACTTGACTGAATCAAAGAACTACCATAATACTTTTTTGATGGCACTAGAGTCTGTTGTCTTTACTTTTAAAATAACACCATTATCAATTTGAAAGTGTCCCTTTTTTGTCTGCCTAACTTTTTGTCTCCATCTCTGCTCATACCTGTGAGGTGATAGTTTGGCATTGCCTGCTAGCTGCTGTCACAACAGCTTAATGGGTGACAGTGAAGTAGTCAGATGAGGAACCCAGATAACCCTGTCAACATTGTCTCGCTCTCTGACACAGCTACAGGAGCCTCGGGCTGTATAGACAACAACTTGACAACTTGAGATTTACATTTGCTAAAATTCTATAAACTGAACTGTGCTGAGTTGCCTACTAGTCTGACGTCTTGCTTGACGTCAAGCATTTCAAAACTCTTTGAGCAGTTCTGTAAGGGATGTGATTGACAGTAGGTTGAAGATTAGAAGGAATATTGTTTGAAAGATATTGGAAACTTATGAGCACTGGCTGAGTCTGAGGCAAAAAGCCGAAGTCAATTAAATTATGTCTGTGTTTCTGAAGTGTTAGCATTCACCTGAATGTGCTTATATAGATGAGATTCCTAATAAGATAGTATGGTGTTTTCAGGTGTAACTAGAAAAGGCAATTTCTGAAGAAATTGCTGTGTGAATGCTGGCTGCTGAAATGCTATCGCTAACCTGAATAGCTGCCTTGAAACGTTGAATTATGTTAAAATGACTGAATGATATGAAAAATACTGAAATATAGAATTGACATGGAATATTTTACTCTTAAGGTTTGTTGAAATCTAACGGTAAACTGCATAGCTGCCTTGAAACGTTGAATTTCACTGAAATGACTGAATGACATGAGTAATACAGAAATATGAATAGTT